>JAQQSV010001011.1:0-39917 GCA_028646515.1 Pseudochirops corinnae
GGAATATCATAGCCAAATTCCAGAGTTCCCAGGTCAAGGAGAAAATATTACAAGCTGTCCAGAAGAAACAATTTGAGTATTGTGGAAACACAATCAGGATAACACCAGATCTAGCAGCTTCTACATTAAGGGATCAAAGGGCTTGCAATATGATTTTCTAGAGGTCAAAAGAGGTAGTGTTAAAACCAAGAACCACCTACACAGCAAAACTAAGTATAATGCTTGAGGAGAAAATATGGTCATTCAATGAAATAGAGGACTTTCAAATATTCTTGATGAAAAAAATCAGAGCTGAAGAGAAAATTTGGCTTTCAAATACAAGAAGCAGGAGAAGGTAAACAGGAAAAAAAATCATAAGGAACTTATTAAAGTGGAACTATTTGCATTCCTACATGAAAAAATGATAATTGTAGCTCATGAGATGTGCACTGACTCTTAAAAAGGATATGTTTACTAAAGGCATTTGCATGTCTTCTCAATTGGAAATTAATCTCAACATTAACATTTTTAATAGGTAATATTTATTGAATAACATTCTAATTATCAAGATACAACTTTTATTTGATAGAAAGCAGCCTGGATCATACTCTCCCACCAATGCACACAGAAAGAGTAAATGCATATATCCAGGGTAACTCATGGTTATGGGCTTCAGACCCAGGTACTGGATAATTTTAGTGAATAGATTTTACTAGCCCTCAGCTGCACCTCTTCTGAGTCTCTCTACTCTTATGCTTTACAAAACTATTTTCTTTTTCCTTCTTTTGGGATGCTCAGAGAGTTTTAAATTGTTTGAGTAAATCAGCAGCATCATATTCAATGAAACAGTAGTTTTAAACTTGAGGTTTGTAGGGTTCAGGTCAACTCCCTTTACTGGGCACAGAGGTACCATTAAACTATGTCAATGGCAAAAAGTTCCTTTGAATTGAAGAACTGCAAAACTCCTCAGATGTTCAGGCAAGAAGTTGAGGAGTTTCCTCTCTCTTTGGCTATAGGGGTACTAAACAATACAGACAACTCAGTCTGCTCTTTATGCAACAGGACTTTGCTTTCTCTAATGAGCTCCCGGCTCATTATTAGCAAGCTCATCATCATTTTAGAATTCTCCTATAATCAGAATTATTTCCAGATAAGCTGCAGAGTTTGTTTGTCTTCAGTCAAGTCTAAAACTGTAAAGGGCACCAAATTCAGATTGGCCCAATCAGTTCTTCACACAGAAAAAGGATCCTACTGCCTCTAATCACATCTAGCAGCTATAAGGGCTCTTCTCCAATGAACTCCCTATAGTTACAGAGACTTCTGACTAGGTCAGTTCTCTCAGCACATAGAACTTGAAGCTTTCACTTTTATCATCTTCATGCTCTGCTCTGCCTCTTTGAAACAGCAAGAGATAATCTTTGATCTTAATTTCCATCTTCAGGCAACTCCTAACATCTTATAATCTAACTTCTAATGTCTCTTGCCTCAACATTTGACAAAGTGGGAAAGTTTTTAGGTAGGAAAAGCACAATAAAAATTGAGAGACTATTTGATTAGAATTCCTTCTACTAGACCTGGAATTCTGAAAACTTATAATGGGAGTTAATAGAATGTTGGCAAGAACATGATTGTCATTAGTTCTGTGAAATGGCTTTTCCCTTCTTTTTCCCAGTCTGTTATGAGGAATGGCTTACCGAGCAGACAATGAAGGAGGGATTCAGAAATAAGGGTGATATAAAACTCTACACACATACACACACACACACACACACACACACACACACGTAATTATTTTTAAAGATTAAATAAATAAACTAACAGGAAGTAAAAAAGTCTGTTCTGATACCCTCACAAAATAACTGCCACACTGGTACACATGACATCAGAAAAGAATAGGTGATACTTCCAGGTTTTGGGGTAGGGAATGAGATCTACCCTCAAGCAAAAAAAGATGGAAAAATATTTGTAATAAATATGTATAACCACACAAAATACATTTCTGTCTTGAGTATATCACCTCTCAATTGGGGAGGGTAGCATGTTTCACAAAGCATTATCTGAAATAATGGTTGGTCTTTGCATTGATCAGAATTCTTAGATCTTTCAAAGTTGTGTTTCATTATAATATTTTTGTTATTTTTAAAATTTGTCTTCCTGGATCTACTCATCTGAACCTGCATTAGTTCATATAGCTTCCCCAGCTTTCTCTGAAGCTATCTTTTCAGTCATTTAATGACAATTCAATGGCACATTAATCCCATTAAGTCATAGGCCATAAATTGTTCAGCAATTCCTCAATTAATGAAGACCAGATTTGTTAACAGGTTTTGTTTTGGTTTTGGTTGTCTTGGTTTTCTTTTTTGCTATGAAAAATGAGCTATAAATATTTCATATATATATATATATATTTATATATATAAGTCTATTTCTTTTTATATCTGATCTATTTGGATCATAGGCCAAGTAGTAGTATCATTGTATGTAGTATGCACTTTTTAGTAACTTTTTAGACATAGTTGCATATTACTTTCCAAATTATCTGAATCAATTCACCATTCTACCAACAATGCATTAATGTGTCCAACAACTGTGAATTTCCATTTTTGTCAATGGGCCCAATCTCAGGTGGAGGATCTTAGAAAAGCTCTCATTTGCATTTTTTCTAATTATAAGTGGTTTGAAGAATTATCCAATATGATTGTTTTTAGCTTGGATTTCTTCCCTTGAAAATTACTTTTTCATAACTTTTGACCAATTGATCCTATTGGAGAATGACTAATGAATTTATTCTAATAAATTCATTCCATTGAAGTTGGAAGTTTTTATTTTAGGGTGAAATTTTTCTTTGAATTTTAACAGTTTTTATTTTATTTATGCAAAACCTTTTACATTAAAATTGGTCATTTTATCTCTGTAATTTTCTCCAGCCATTGTTTGGCCATTAACATTCTTTATATCCATAGTTGCAAGGCATTTGGTTCCTCACTTAAAACTTTTTTTTATTATAATCGTCAATATTTTAATAGAAAGAAGGACACATATTTCTCAGCATTCCATATCACTTTCACAAAAAGGACAGAAAAATTTCAAAAATGGAGAAAAGCAGAAATATTAAATCCATCCTTTACTAAATACAACACAACAAAATTTATATTTAGTAAAGGATCAGTAAAAAAATGATTAGGGGGTACAGCCAAGATGGCAGAGTGAAAGCAGGAACTCCTCTGTGAATTCTATCAGTAACCTATAAAAACTGAATCTGAATGGATTTTAGAATGACAGAATCCATTGAGAGATGGATTGTGGCAGATTCCCAGTCCAGGAAAGTGTATGAATAGGATTGGGCAGGGGGGGAAGGAGAGGGAGCCCTGCCTTCACAGACCTCTCACCACGAGAGGATTGGTCTGAGCTAGGTAAGAGAAAGTATAGGGCCTATGGCAGCAACAGCAGCTTCTCCTGGGGCTATCAGGCCACAGCCTAAATGTTTAAAAATCACCTACCTGAACTTCCAGGAGCCAATATGGCAGAGCAAACCCTATCTGCTCTAATCCCCCTCCTTTACACTGAAAACCCAGAGATTATTGCTCCAGTGTAAAATCCTGAAATAATGGAAGCAGCAGCAGGCTTGAGAGTCCTAGAGAAAGGGTGTGACAGAAGCTGTGCTTAGCCTGAAGTGAATGACAGGAGGTGTCCCAACAAACCCCATCTCAGCTGACCAGCAGAAGATCCTGAAGCCCAGGGAGGTGGACCCAGCAAGTGCTAACACCAGGAACCCAGGTGTGCCTTAGCATAATCATGGAAATCTGCAGACACCAGCATGGCAGGCTACCAGCTGCTGAGCTTGCCCAAACTCCAGCCCAGAGGCAGAAACCTGAAGTGGCCAGACCACCCCTCCCCCATGCCTTACTCTGTGAGCCTCAGGGTAACTCAGGGGAAACACCAAGGGTCCCAGCCTTGGCCTCAATCATAAGGAACTTATCAAAGTTGAACTATTTATATGCCCATATGGGAAAATGATAATTGTAACTCATAAGACTTTTCTCAGGACAAGGATAGCTGAAGGGAACATATATGTGTATATATGTGTATGTATGTATATATATGTGTATGTATGAATATAAAGGAGCTAATGTAAAGGAGGAAGGGAGGAAGAAACATCAGGAGGAAGGGAGGGAGAGAAAGAGAGAGAGAGAGAGAGAGAGAGAGAGAGAGAGAGAGAGAGATATTAACCATAAGAAGCTACTACAGTCATAGGGAAGACCAAAATGCATACTTATAATAAGATAACAATGTGAATATAGCTAATTAATTGGAAAGACATTAACTGCTCATGGCTAGGTCAAGGTAATACAAAAATTTTACCTAAATTAAACTACATATTTAGTGCCATACCAAGCAATCTATCACAGAATTATTTTATAGAACTAGAAAAAATAGTAACAAAATTCATTTGGAAGAACAAAAGGTCCAGAATATCAAGGGAATTAACAAAAAGAAATGCTAGGGAAGTGTAGCACCAATGCGATATTTACAGCACCCATGATCACAATAAAGACCATGACTATAAGTATCGCAAGAATGTTCAATTGCAAAATACACCAGATTCTCCTGGTAGAGTATAGAACTGAAGGATTTATTTAGACACCAATAAACTGAATTCCAAAACCAGTAAGCTGATTCCATCATAGTACCAAAGATATTCAGAAGCTATAATAACTCTGAGAGCCACAGCATCCTTCAGCCTTCCCACCAACCAATACACCTTCCCACAAACCAATACAAGATCAATATGTACTCATAAACCTCTCTGTCTCCTTAATGAGTGTCCTCTCTCTCCCCCAATGTCTGGCTAGCTCTGAACCAGCTTCCTGTGGGCTCTGCTTCCCTTCAACAATACTCTTCCCACCACAGGTTCCATGTGACTACATGCCAATTAGGGGGCAGAGTTTACTTTCAAAGCAGGTGAGGTCTTCAAACTCCCCCCTAGTTCTTTTAAGGGACAGGGAAGATCTCCAAATTGCCATTCCCATTACAGAAAGATGGCCTAGCCATAGCAGATTTTAACCTGTATTATTAAGTAGCAGTTGTCAAAACTACTTGGTGCTGGCTGAGGAATAGAGTAGTGGATCAGTGGAATAGATTAGGTACATGTGACATAGCAAAGACTATAGTAATCTACTGTTTGATAAACCCAAAGACCCTAGTTTTGGAGATAAGAGCTCGCTCTTTGACAAAAACTGCTGGGAAAACTGGAATATAGTATGGAAGAAAGTGGGCCTAGTCCAATATCTTACATCATATACCAAAATCAGGTCAAAATGGGTGTATGATCTAGATATAAAGGCTCATACTGTAAGCAATCTGGGAGAGCAAGGAATAGTGTTCCTGTCAGATTGATAAAGAAGGGTAGATTTCATGACCAAACATGAGTTAGAGAGTACTATGAAATGCAAAATGGATAATTTTGATTACATTAAATTGAAAAGTTTCTGTACAAATAAAGCCAATGTAACCAAGATTAAGAGGGAAATGGAGAATTGGGAAAGAATTTTTACAACCAGTGTCTCTGATAAAGGCCTCATTTCTAAAATACACAGAGAATTAAGTCAAATCTATAAGAATACAAGTCATTCTCCAATTGACAAATGGTCAAAGGATATGAACAGGCAGTTTTCAGAGGAAGAAGTTAAAGATTTTTATAGGCATATGAAAAAATGCTCTAAATCACTATTGATTAGAGAAATATAAATCAAAACAACTCTGAGGTACCACATCTCACTGGTCAGATTGGCTAAGATGACAAAACAGGAAAATGATCAATGCTGGAGAGGACGTGGAAAAATTGGAACACTAATGCATTGTTGGTAGAATTGTGAACTGAATCAACCATTCTGGAGAGCAATCTGGAACTATGCCCAAAGGGCTATAAAAAAGTGCATACCTTTTGACCCAGCAATACCACTTCTAGGGCTGAATCCCAAAGAGATCGTAGAAGTGGGAGGAAGACCCATACATACAAAAATATTTATAGCAGCTCTTTTGGTGGTGGCAAAGAATTGGAAATCAAGGGGATGTCCATTTGTTGGGGAATGGCTTAACAAGTTGTGGTATATGAATGTAATGGAATACCATTGTGCTATAAGAAATGAGGAGCAGACGGACTTCACATTTACCTGGAGAGACTTATACAAACTGATGTTGAGTGAGAAGAGCAGAATCAGGAGAAATTTGTACACAATTATAGACACAATGTATGTGTGACAACTAACTTTGATAAACTGGGTTCTTCTTAGCAATTCAAGGTTATAAGAAAACTCCAAAAGACTCATGATGGAAAGAGATATCCACATCCAGAGAAAGAACTATGGAGTCTGAATGCAAATTGAAGCAAACTACTTGCTCTCTCTCTCTCTTTTTTGTTTTGTTTTGTTTCTCTTTCTCATTGTTCACTACATTGGTTGTGATCCTTCTTTATGGCTTGACTAATGTTTAATGTGAAGATATTTGTAGATCCTATATTTGATTGCAATTGTATGCCACCATGGGGGTGGGGGGAAGGTAAGGGAGGGGGAGAAAGTTTGAAACTCAAAGGATTGTAGAATTGAATGTTGTAAACTAAAAGTAAATAAATGAATTTTTAAAAAAAGAAATGATTTAAAAATTTTGGACACTAACAATCCTAAAGATTTGGTGGATGAAAGAACAATCCATAAGAATAATGAGCATTTACAAAGATATAAAATGCTCAAAGATGAAACAGGGAATTTATATAACTTATTATAACTTATCTTAGAAAAAGAAATTGAAGAAACCATAGATGAACTCCAAAGGAAAAAACCCTTGGACTATATGTATTTAAAGGACATTCTATCAAACATTTCAAGAATAATTAATTCCTATTTTACATGATTATTTTCAAAACTGAGAGAGGAAAAGGTCTTACCAAATTCTATGAGACAAATATGGCCTTCATACCTAAACCAGGGAGAGTCAAGAAAAACTAAAGACAAACATTTCTTTTTTTCTTTTTGCTTGCTTTTTGGAGGGGAAAAGACAGGGCAATTGGGGTTAAGTGACTTGTCCAAGGTTACATGGCTAGTAAGTGTTAAGTGTCTAAGGTTGGATTTGAGCTCAGGTTCTCCTGACTCCAGGGCCAATGCTCTATTAGTGTGCCACCTAGCTGCCCCTATACCAAAATTTCTAAATTATGCTAACCTATTTTAAATAAAACATTAACAAAGAGTTTGTTGCAACATATCACAAAGAGTATTTTCTATGACCAGGATGAATTTATAGCAGGAAGGCAAAAAAAAAAAAAAAAAAAAAAAGCTGCAAAATTACAAAGAACAAACTTGGCCCAAAAGAATAAATGAGAATATAGCATGTTGCATATGTTTTCAGATTTTTAAAGCATATTAATTTTTACTCATTGTTTTTCTTTTCTTTTTCTTAAATAGATTCTTTTGTTTTATGGGATGACTTTTTGCAAGAGATTAGGGGTAGGGAAGACAGGAGAGAAATTAGTTAAAATAAAAGTAAAAGATACCAGCATTTTTTAAATCTAAAAATAAAGAAGTCAATTTTGGTTCAACATTAGGGAAACTGGAAATATAATACAAAACCAAGAAAAGTCATATGATTTCATCAATAGATATAGGAAAAGCTTTTGACATTCTAAATGTTGTTTATCCCTAATATTCTTGAAGTTATACCTACCTTTGGTGTCTACCTGTCACTCAATCTCACTTGACATTCCAGATTCTGTTCTGTTAGAAACACAATTTCTATTCTTTTTAGGGATAAATGAGCCTTCCTTTATGATGGTAATAGAAAACGACATGAAACCAAGAGTCAGCATTTTTTGTAGTGGAGATAAACTAGAGGATTTTCCAATAAAATCAGTAAAAAGCCAAGAATATCCATCATTACAGCTCTTATCTGTTATATTAATAGAAGTGCTAGCTATGAAAATAAGACAAGACTAAGAAATTGGAAGAACATATAAAAAGAAAACAAAATTATGTTTTTCTCCCTGAGAAATGTTTCAGTCTATGTAGAGAACCCTGTAGAGTCAGCTAAAAAGTAATTGAAACCATGATCAACCAACAATTATATAAGCTATAAAGCAATCCCCATAAATCATTAACAATTTTTTTATGCTACCAACAAAACCCAGCAGGAAGATATAAAAAGAAAAAAATTCCATTTTAAATAACTACAAAACATATAAAATATGTTGAGGCCACATGCAGGACATATATGAACAGAAATATAAAATATTCTTTGCAGAAATAAAAATAGATTTAAATAATGGGAAAAATTACTCAATGGGTGCTCTGTGGAAAAAAATTGGATAAATTATTATTTACTCATGTGCAAACTGAAGCAACATAAAAATTCTAATACTATCTAAATTAATTCATTTTTCAGTACCATAAAAATCAAACCACCAAAATAATAACAAAATTCATTTAAGTAATAAAAGGTCAAGACTATCAATTAAAATAACAAAAATTTGGGAAGAGTGCCTGAAAGTATCATATCTAAAACTATCTACAAAGCATTAATCATTAAAATGATTTGGTACTGGCTAAAAAAAATAGAGATGACTGGTAGGACCCATTATGTACCAAATGTAAATAACTCCAGTAGCCTATTGTTTGGTAAACCCAAAGGCTCTTCCTAGAAAGAACTTCCTATTTGACAAAAACTGCTGGAAAAATATGAAAAGTAGTCTGACAGAATTTAAGTATAGACCAAGATAATATTCAAATGCATTCATGACTTAGATGTAAAAAAAAAAATCATATCACAATTAGAGGAGCAAAGAAGAGATTTCCTTTTCAATCTATCGAGAGAGGAAGAGTTCATGACCCAAATGAGAGAATCATAAAAGATAAAATGCACAATTTGAATTACATCAATTAAAGAAGTTTTCAACCACACCCACATACACACACACACACACACACACACATTCAGTTTAAATTAGAATGGAAACAACTGAGAGAATATCTCAGTAGCAAGTTTCTCTGAGTAAAGGTTATTATCCAATATGTGCATGGATTTATGGATATAGATGCACCTATGTTTGTTGCATATTATATCTGATATATGCTTATTATTATATTATTACTTATTTATACATATTTTACATATTACATACATTTGTGTATATATGCATGTGTATGCACAGCCATGCAAACATATATGGCCTGTGTAGTCCTTCCCAGGTCTAATATTCTATTATCTATATTCTCTGAATTTTTCTGGAGGAAAAGAACAACCAAACATTTCTGGCTCCTGTTGTAAAAAGATGTATGTTAGAGGTGTACTAGAGTCAGTTTCAACGATCTATACCTCAGAGACAAGTAAACAAATAAGGGTTTGACTAACTGTTTTGTTGATTTACCAGAGTAAAGTGCCAATAATTGAGATTAAACTTAAAATTATGCCTTGTGCACATTGCCCCCTCCCCCCAAGAGAAACAGTTTTTCAACATTTACAAGCACAACCCAATATGTATGAAAGTACAATAGTATGAAAGTTAATAGTGGGACATAATTTTCCATGTGCCCTCATGACTAACAGTATCAAAGGCCTTGGTCAGATCTACAAACATCGTATATAGATCTCTGTTCTGCTCCTGGCATTTCTCCTGGAGTTGCTGGGCAGCAAACACCATATCAACTGTTCCTCAGCCCTTTCTGAAGCCACACTGGCTCTTGGGTAGAAGATCATCTTCCAGGTAAAGAATCCACCGATTAAAGAGGACTCTGGCAAGAATCTTGGCAGCAATGACTAAGAGAGAGACCTCTTCTGTGTTTGTCACAGGACAATCTATTTACTTTATCTTTATAGAGATGGATAATGGAGACCTCCTTGAACTCCTGAAGGATTGATAGCTTCCTCTTGCCATATAACCTGGAAAATTTCAGTCAACTTTTGTATGAGCAATGGCCCCTCTACCTTGTAAATCTCAGCTGGACTAGAGTTAGCACCAGGTGCTTTGCCACACAAGAATAGCCTAATGGCATTCAAAACTTCTTCTGTTGGAACTTCAGCTAGGGAGTGATTGACTTCAACCTGACCTCAGCATTGATTGATGATGGTCTGCAGAGAACACTATGGAAGTGGAACAAATGCAGTGCTATATACCAGCGAAGTTCATCAGCATTGTACATCAGTTTCATGCTTGCCAAAATTTTGTTTACCAGTATACCAGTGTCATGCCAGGAAAACTGAATAACATTTGAATTGTCTTAGGAAGATTCTGAAGATCACTCAGCAAGATAAAGTACCAGACACTGAGGTCCTTACTTGAACTAAAACCACCAAGCATTTGAACTCTGCTTCAGAGAGCACAACTCTGATGAGCTGGCCACATTGTTTGAATGCAAAATGTATGCTTGCCAAAAAAGACTATTTTATGAAGAACTCACACAGGGAAACCATTCACATGGTAATCGGAAGAAGCGATACAGGGACACTCTCAAGGTCTCTCTTAAGAACTTTGAAATTGGGGCAAATAGAGCACCGGTCCTGGTGTCAGGAGGACTTGAGTTTAAATCCGACCTCAGATACTTGACACACTTACTAGCCATGTGACTTTGGGCAAGTCACTTAACTGCAATTGCCCTCCAAAAAGCAAAAAAAAAAACCCAAAAAAACCCAAACAAAAATCTTTGAAATTTATTGTGTGACATGGGAGACTTTGGCACAGGACCATTCTGCATTATGTGTCCATATCAGAGAAAGGTACTGTGCTCTACGAGTAAAGCAGAATTGAGACAGCTCAAAGGAAATGTAGGATGCACAAATTTGGAGTGCCCACCCCAAATGTTCATGTGGACTATTTGTACCTGACCTGTGGTAGAATGTTCCAAGCTCATATTGGTCTAATCAGCCACAGTTGGACATGCTGAAACTTGACTCTAGCATAGTGATGTCATTTTGGTCTTCTGCCAGAACAAAGGACAACAACCAACGTATAGTGGGAACTTTCAACCATGGGAATGGTGATTAAGGCATGGGTTTAAATGTATCAGTAATCATTGGCATCATTCATAAATGCAGAAGTGATGAAACAAATTGATCAAATAAAAAATATATACCTGAAATCAGAAGACTAGTTTAACAACCCTTTGGAGTTGCACATTGGGAGGCTCTTCCTTCCTTGTCTCTCCCCCAATTCAAAGGAGGCACAAATATCCTTAACACTTTCTCTTGGAAATGTAGTCCCACTTAACTGGTTGCTAGAACTCTTTGGGTTTACTAAAGGGGCAAACCTCAAGCCTCAGATTTCTCCTTTCTGCTCTCATCAAAATGCAAGAGTAATTTTTTGACCTCCTAGCTACTTGTACCGGCCCCACCCCACAAGACTCCCAGCAAGCCTGAGTCTAGGATGAAGCTACTACAACACTTTGAGTAGTTTGTATCCCACTAGGTCCTAGAGAAGAAGGAAATGCAAGTTGCTTTTTGGGGTCTCTCAAGGTCCTACTTCATCCTGGGCACAGGCTTGTCACAGGCAGGCCCAGTGAAGGGGAAAAACATCCTCCACTGGAACTCAGAGAGTTACCCTTATATCTCAAAGCTATCAAAAAATACCTAGATGAGTGGCAGGGATTGCAACAAAAAGAATTGTGGTTTAGCAGCCACATAAATGTGACCTCATAATAAACAGGAATCAGAGGATATCATTTATCCTCAGGAGCTACTAACCTAAGGACATTTTTTTTTCCTATTTCTACCTCTGGATACACACACACATACACACACACACACACAGAAAGAGAACAAGAGAGAGTTAAACACTTTTATGAACCTTGAGAATACTTCTTTATCATGTCAACCTTTCTGTTTTTCTAACTTAATTTTCTTAATTGTCTTTATCTGACTTTCAATTATCAAGTTACTTTGTCTGTGGCTATAAACAGGGGATAGTCTTCTATTTGCTTTTATAATTTGGCTTTAGGTTTGTAGTACTGGCCAAGGGCTTGTGACAGCTGCCCTCTCTTCCTGTAGCTCAAGAGTTACTTTGCTTAATGACTTTTTGGAAAAGCAAAATGAATGTAGGTCACCTGATAATTTCAGGGCAACACAATACTTTGTAATAAGAACCTTGGAACAAAGCCATTTGTAATCTGGAAGCTCTTGTGGGAATACAGCATAATTAAAATGAGCTAACAAAGCTCATTAACTGAAACGGCTAGGAGAGGGATTGCCCAAGGAGAGGTAAGGAGAAATCTCACAAGGCAAGAGCAAAAAGGAACTATATATGTGTGTATACATATGTGTGCATATGTGTGTATGTATATATGTAGTCGTATATACACATATGTGTGTGTAAACAAAACTCCAAGAGTGTCATTTTTTGTCCTTCATCACAAATGATAATGTTTATTTGTTGGAGATCTTTTCTGATTTTAGATCACAACTGCCTCATGGATCTATTTTCCCTCACTTAACTGGATTATATTTAAAGTATTGGATAGTCACTGCTTCAAGTTTCTTTTGGAAACATCTCAGTAAGTATTGGATAGTCACTGCTTCAAGTTTCTTTTGGAAACATCTCAGTACTAGTATCACCTTACACTTGTAGAAACTGATCAGGCTGTTGAAGACTTAAAGATCAATTGAGGCATGGGTATAATCAAATAATAGGAGAGAAGTACTTGTGAGAGAATTTGTTTTTCCATAAATATATTTCATAATGGCATTTATCCAGCATAGTTATTGGCAGTGTGCCTCTCTTGCCTGTGAAAAGGCATGTGCACATATACACAGTGCTCTACAGACATATGTTGAATCCCTAATACATGCACTGGACCAGGATGTATACTTAAATGCATACAATGACAACTCATTTCTTTGACCAAGTTAGGAAATTAAGTACTCTCACATAAGTGATAACTGAAGCTGATCTCTTTAAGCATTTGATGGAAAACTTTAAATAAATAGACTGTATAAGGTGTATGTTGGCCATATGTAAGATATGTATGTCTTTGTTAGTTGTCTAAATACAGGTTATAAGATGCTTACCTCTGAAATCTTACTCCATCTTTTCCAATGGAGACTGATTCCTCCCTGGAAGAAAGCAGGAAAAGCTAACTATTGTGAGAGACAAGGGTACCTAATTAGAATTATATCTATTTGCTTCCTAAATATTTCTGGTCAAGGGGCATGATTTTTTTTTTTGTTAAGTTCTAAAGCAAAAAAAGGCACTAGCTTCCCTGATTTCTATCCCTTAAAAGTGAGGGAGATGGATTCTGGGGTATGGGACCAACAAGATGGAGGATTAGACATTTTTCATGATCCTCACAATCTCTCAAATCTCTCTAAAAGAGATGTTACACAGCAAAAATAAAGTGATTTCAACAATCTCCACAATATTAAGTTACATGGAACCCAAAAGAAATGTCAGAAAAGAAACCCCACAAAAGCCAATCCCACACTCCAACTAGCCCCCCTTTCCATTCAAATGGATATCCATCCAATGGCTCCAGGCTATAAAATTTTGGTGTGGCCTAGGTGGCCTAGGTCAAAGCAGCATTATGTATGGTAAAGATTTCTGAAAGACCACGGAGGAACCTAGACAAAGAGGCAGGATACAAATTTGGATTTGAAATAGGGCTAAATCCCACACCCCAATAATAATGATTATAGTTAACACTTTAAAAACATCTCTTATTTGCCAGGCACTGTGTGAAGTGTTTTTCAAATATTATCTCATTGGTCCCCACAACAATCTTGGGAGGTGGGTGCTATTATTACCTTCAGTTTACAGATTTTTTAAAAAACAGGAAAAAGAGTTTAAGTGATTTGCTCAAGATTACACAGCTAGTGAGTGTCTGAGGCCATATTTGAATACAAGTCCTCTTTATACCAGGCCCAAGGCTCTATAGATGTGTCTACTGCTTACTCCCTCCTTCCAGCCAGAGCTTTGGAGACTCAAACTCCAAATGAGAGAAATTTCCCCCTGTTACAGTGGCATCAGTGTGGCAGTTCTTTGAATTGTCAGACCAGAGAACTGAGGAGGATGCTGTGTAGTATCACACTGAGCCTGAGAGAAAGAGATCACCATCTAGCTGGGGCTAGTTCTGTCCCCCAAAAAGACATTTGTGGAATAGGCTGGTAAATTGTGAATTGTCCCATGTGGGAGAAGGCTGAGATGCTTTGAGATTCAGCTTACAAGGAGGGGAAGGATTCAGAAAGTGAGAATTGGGAGAAAAAAAAATTAAGATTGAAATTACCAAAAACTAAGAAGAAAATTAAAAGATCTTGCATATCAGAAGACAAATCAACAAGAAACATTAACAATAGAAGAAAATGTGGCCACCAAACCTAGTAAACCAGTTTTGATATACATGAAAAAGTATTAGAAAACAAAAGGAAAATAATCCAATACTTAATGAGACAGAGGACTCTGTAGAATTAAATGAGAACATGGAATCATAATACAGTGTTCCAGCATGGTTTAAAAGAGAAATGAAAATTATAAGAGCAGAACTTATGGCATGAAAAGTAAAAATAATTTTCAGAATGAAAAACAAAAACTTGAATATCTGACAGCAAATCTCACCAAAGAAATTAGAACAATGGAATGGGAATGAAAATACACAGAAGTAAAGGATAATGTGAAAAGTAACATTAAAAGAAAATACACTCTCTACCTAAGCAAAAATATTGATTTTGAAGACGTAATGCACAAAGACAACCTAAAGATTATAAGCATCCCAGAAGAATATGACAAATCAAAAAACCTTAATACCATAACACAAGAAAATGGCCTAGAACTTCTGAACTCAAAAAATTATATACCTGGAAAGAATTCATTGAATTCTCAAGAAAAAAGAGCTGCAAATTCCAAGACACATTTTGTTGTTGTTCAGTCATTTAGGTAGTCTGACTCTTCGTGGCACCATTTAGGTTTTCTTGGAAAAGATAATGGAATGGTTTGCCATTTCCTTCTCCAAATCATTTTACAAATGAAACTAAAGCAAGCAGAGTTAAGTGACTTGCCCAGGGTCACACAGCAAGTAGTAGCTAAATGGAACAATTTAATTCCTCAGAAGTGCATAAAAATCTTCTATTCCATTAAAGATTTATTTTCCCCTTTTAGAATTACATAGTTAGTTCTGCTATAACGTGATATGTCTTCCTAAAAAATCAATGCACTTTGCAAAACTGCAAAATAAAAACCACAGGGCTTTGGGGGAAAATGGGGTTAGGAAAACAACACTCAAAAATTTCATCAATGACACATTGTTTTTTAAAAGATAAGAGATGGGAACATAATACACCAGCACAATGTTGTACGTGTTAAATGACTAAGAAATATAGATACAATATAAGAAATAATGGTGGCATCTGTGGCCTTAGGTTGCTATGCCTGGCTCCCATGAGACCCAGGCTGGCAAAGTTCATAGAAGGCATCAGGGTGGCCTCAGCAAGTTTCAGTGCTAAGTCTCATTCAGCTTGAGCTATTGAAAGAGTGGTGTGTGTGTGTGTGTGTGTGTGTGTGTGTGTGTGTGTGTCTGCGTGTCTGTGTGTGTGTGTGTCTGTGTATAGGAAACTCAACAAATGGGAATGAATAACCAAATACAACCTAGTAGGATAAAACATAGAGTGAACTGAGGTTGTGAGCAGAAGTGTGGGTGTCAGTGTTTTGTGTGTTGTGTATTTCTATTGCAGCTCAATTCAATTGACTGCAAATTTCTTTATTCTTGCTGTTTCTTGAGAACAAAATTGGGCATGAGCAATTATAAAACACATGTTTTGCCAAACTTTTCTTCCAGATCAATTTTTATAACATATCTTAAATTTTCTTCTATTTTTCAATTTTTGATTTCATACTAATATTTCTTGCTGTCTCATGAATTCATTAATTTTTGTCTGGTATAGTCTAATTTTCAAGGAGTCAGTTACTTGAGTATATTTCACCAACTTTTCTTCAAAGCTGTTTATTCTCCTTCCCATTCTTTATTCCAGAGCTTTTATTTCATTTTTTTAAAAAATCTGCTTCATTAGTTCTTAGTATGCAGATAGCCCTAATGGAAAATAAATTATTTTCCTCTGCAACTCTGCTTACAGTTGACAATGGGTTTATTTTCTCCATCTTTGTGGGATTTCTAGAGCTACAATAATTTCTAATTATTAAAAGACATTGGTTGATGTCTTTTTTGATTTATTCATCTTTCCAGGCTACTTCCTGTAATGGGTTATGCAGCAAGGCTCTCCTTCCCGAGTGGAGTGGTGAGTGTTGCTTGATCTTACCCTCATTGACCTGTGTTCCTATGCAAATCTCCACATCTCACACTTAGATTCCCCCTGGATCTTTGAGGTTCAGAGCACTGAATATTTAGGGCTCTGCAGTATCTCAATGCAGAGTGCTAGGAACATCAGAACATTTCAGCACCAAAGTTGATACCATCTGTATGCTTCTCTGACACACTGACTTCCACCATTCTCCTAGGCTTACTAATTTCAGTTGCATCTTTCTTCTGGGAGCTCCTTACTCTCATGATTCTGGCATCAAAATTTTCTGACCCTCTATATTCATCCTGAAGACTACCAGCTTATTTGTTTTAACTAGTGCTGGCTTTTCAGGTAGTTCTCTTTCCTATTTCCCATGGACTTCTGGTCTACATTTTTTGTAGTTCAAGAAGGGATTAATTAACTTATTGTAGTTTATAATTAGATTTCTTCATTATATTTGTTCTGCTGTAATTTTCTGGTTTCACTGGAGTTGGTATGGGAAATTAGATCATCTACCTTCTTTCAGGCTGCTATCTTGGATTAAAGTAGCAGATATGTCCTCTGCATAAATTTATTTTCCTTGATAATATTTCTTTTTTTCTTAAGCTTTTTCAATCGACAAAATTTATTTTCTCTACTTCAAAATTCCCTCTTCCTCTGAAAAAAAAATAAATGAAAGCAAAATCTTTATAATGAATATGCAGAATCAAGTAAAACTTATTCCTTCCTTGGTGATGTCCAAAAGTATATGTTGTAATCTATAGCCTGAGTCCGTCACCTTTCTGTTAGCAGGTAAGTAGCATTTTCTATTGTATCCTGTGGAATACTGGTTGGTAATTGCAATTTCTAATTGCATTTAAATTGCATTAAAGTCTTTCAAAGTAATTTATCTTTTTTATTTTATTGTTACTTTTAAAATTGTTCTAATGTCTTTGCTCACTTTACTCTGAATCAGTGCATATAAACATTGCCAGGTTTCTCTGAAATCATCCTTTTCATCATTTCTCATGGCATAATAATATTTCATTATGTTCATATGCCACAATTTGTTCAGATATTCCACAATTGATGGACAATCCTTTGGTTTGCAGTTTCTTATCACTGCAAAAGAGGAGCTATATATGTGGTATTTTTCTCTTTCTTTGATCTCTTTGGGGCATAGCTGTGATAGCAGTATTGCTGGATCAAAGGGTATGTGATATTTTTTGATAAGATCCAAATTGCCGTGTAGAATGGTGATTAATTCTTCAACAAAGCACTGGTTTACTTGTTTTCCCATGGCCTCACCTATATTTGTCATTTTCCTTTTTCTGTCAACTTTTCTGATGAGTATGAGATGAAACTTTACAGTAGCTGATGTATATTTCCCTATTTATAAGTGATTTTACTATATTATTATACAAATTATTCATTAGTGATTTGGAGTATTTTTTTCATATACCTACTGATAGATTGAATTTCTTCAGTTGAGAAATGTCTATTCCTGACCTTTGACTATCAAATGGGAGATGGCTATCAATCTTAGAAAATTGAATCAATTCCCTATATATCTTGGAAATGAGACTTTTCTCTGAGAAACTTGCTGCAAAGATTTTTCCCCATTATGTACTTGCCTTCTAATTTTAGCTGCATTAGTTTTGTTTGTGCAAATAATTTTGAATTTTGTTAGATTAAAATTGTCCATTTGGTCTTCTGTGATTGTCTCTAAAACGTATATAGTTGTGAACCCTCCTACTATTTCTAGATCTGAAAGGTAATTTCTTCCTTGCTGTTATGATTTGTTTATGACATCATCCTTTATTATTCTTGAATTTACCTTCCTCTATGACATAAGATATTAGTCTATACTTGTTTCTTAACCAACCACTTTCCAGTTTTCTTTGCAGTTTTTTTTTTAATTCATACCCCAGTAGCTTGGGTCTTTGAGTTTATCAAACCTTAAATTAATGTGTTCATTTACATCTGCATATTATGTACCTAACCTTCCTGAGCTCTCTTCGCTTCTCTCTCTATTCTATTTCACTTAATGGTTTCATCAGCTCCCATGGATTTAAATATCATCTCTATGTTTATGATTCTCAAATCTACCTTTCCTGCCTCAATCTCTTTGTTGACTTCTATTCTCTCATTTCCATTTGCTTTTCAGATATATCTGAAATTCATTACAGCCAAAATTTAGTTCAGTATGGCATCTAAATCTTCCCTACCTCCTGCCTTCTCTATTACTCTTGAGGACAACACCATCCTTTTGCACCTCAAGCTCATGATCTGGGAGTCATCCTTGGCCTCTCACTATCTCTTCCCCCCACCCCCATTGAATCTATTGCCAAGGCCTGTTGATTTCGCCTTTTCAATATCTCTCTAATATGCCCTTTTCTCTCCTCTGACACTGTCACTACTCTAGTGTTATCACCTCATGCCGTGATTATTGCAATAGACTACTGGTTGTTCTGCCTGTCTCCTCACTCCAATCCATCCTCAATGCAGTCACAAAAGTGATTTTCCTAAAGCACAGGGTGAATAATATCATCCCCTCTCCTAACTCAATGAACTCTAGTCACTTCCTTTTGCTTCCAAAATCAAATATAAAATGCTCTGTTTGTTTGATATTCAAAGCCCTTCATAATGTAACCCCCTACTACCTCTCTAGTCTTCTTATACCTTAATCCCTAATGCATGCTGTTCCATCCAGTGAAACTGGTCTCCTGAATGTCCCAAGAATAAGACACTCCATCTATCATATCTGGATATTTTCTCTGAAATTTGTCCATACCTGGAATGTTCTCCCTATTTTTTCTGATTACAGACTTCCTGGCTTTCTTTAAATTTCAACCAAAATCCCACCTTCTATAGGAAGCCTTTCCCAATCTTCCTTAATTCTGATGCCTTCCCTCTGTTATTTCTTATTTATCCTGTACATAGCTTGTTTTGTTTATATTTGTTAGTATGTTGTCTCCCTCGTTGGATTGCAAACTCCTTGAGGTCAGAGACTCTCTTTTACTCCTTTTGGTGTTCCCTAGCCCTTTAATACAGTGCCTGGCACATAGTAAACATTTGTTCTTGATTGATAGACCAGTCCATGTCTTTAGTTGCTTAGTTATTTCAGTTGTGTCCAATTCTTTGTGACACAATTTGCTGTTTTCTTGACAAAGTCCCTGGCAAAGAAGGTTTGCCATTTCCTTCTCCAGCTCATTTTACAGATGAGAAAACTGAAGCAAACAGGGTTAATTGATTTGCCCGTGGTTACATAGGTAGTAAGTGTCCGAGGTGAGATTTGAACTCAGGTTTTCCTGACTCCAGGCCCAGCACTCTATGAACAGGATCACGAAGTCGTCCATATCCATGTCTTAACAAATGTTAAGTTTTTTTGATGATTACTGTTTTGTGGTGTAGTTTAAGATCTAGTACTACTAGTTCTCCTTCCTTCTAATTATTTTTTTCAGGATTTGCTATGAGATTCTTCTTGACATTTCATCTTCCATATGAATTTTATTATTTCTTTTTCCAGCTCTACAAAATAATCTTTTATGCTTGTAATGGCACTGAATAAGTAAACCAATTTAGGCAACATTGTCATTTTTATCATATTGGCTTGACCTACTTTTGAGGAATTAATATTTCTCCAGTTATTTAGGTCTGTCTTTGCACAGAGAGTTTTAAAATTGTGTTAATATAGTTCCTATGTGTTTCTTGGCAGGTATATTCCCAAATATTTTAGACATTATGTAGCTATTTTAAAAAGAATTTCTCTATCTCTTCTTACTTGCTTTTGTAATGATATACTGAAATGCTTATGATTTATGTGGGTTTATTTTATACTCTATTATTTGTCTGAAGTTATTAATTGCCTAAATTGATTTTTTAAGATGACTCTCTAGGGTTTTCTATGTAAATTATCATATTATTTGGAAAAAGCTGCCATTCTGTTTCTTATTTTATTAATCTGATTCACTCTTTCTTTTTCTTGTCTTATTAAAATTAGCTAACATTTCTAGAGCTAGATCAAATAGCAGTGGTGATTATAGAATCCTTTATTTAGCCCTGATCTTACTGGAATGATTTTTAGTTTTTCCCTAGTATGTATGATGCTGGCTCTTGGATTTAGATAGAATCTACTTTACATATTTAGTAAAAATTCATTTTTTTTTAAGGCTTTTATTTTTGAAACAGGAATGAGTGTTTTTTCTTCTCAAAGTCTTTTTCTACAACTATCACTATAATTGTATGATTTTTATAGTTCTTCTTAGGTTAATATTTTTACTAGTACTTAACTTACTACTGGCATAAATTGAACCTCACTCTAGTGAATAATCATTGTGAAATGTTTCTGCAGTCTACTTTCTATGATTGTATTTTAAAATACTTCATTAATATTTATTAGTGTTATTATTGATCTATAATTTTCTTTCTCTGATTTGCCTCTCTTTAGTTTAAGTATCTAGACTATCTTTGTATCATAGGATGATATTGAAAGGGTGTCTTCCTAATTTTGAAAACTTTTTATATAATATTGGAATTAATTTGTCTTTGAATGATGGATAGAATGTGCTTTAAAATCCTTCTGTTCCTAGGGATTCATCTTTAAGATCTCTTTTATAGCTTGTTCAATTTCTTTTTGTGAGATTAGGTTATTCAGGTCCTCTATTTCTTGTTCCAATAATCTAGGTATTTTTAAAATTTTCATCCATTTTATTTATGTTGTTGGTTTTATTGCATATAATTGAAGAAATAGCTTGTACTAACTTCCTTCACTTCTTCATTTATTGTGAAGTCATCTTTTCTTTCATTTCTGACACTGGCAATTTGGTTTTCTTCTTTTAAAAATAAGATTATCAAGTGACATCTATTTTATTGGTATTTTTTTAAAAGACCTCCTAGTTCTATTTATTGATTTAGCAGAAAGTTTTTTGGTTTTTGCTTTTGTTAGTCTCTTCTTTATGCTTAGAGTTTCTATTTTGGTACTTAATTGAGGTTTAATTTTTTCTTTAAGTTTCTAAGTTTTTTTAGTTGCATGCCCAATTTATTATTCTGTTCTTTCTTCTTTTATATGGTAAACATAGTTAGCATTATAAATTTCCACCAAAGGACTGAGTTGGCTTCATCCCAAACATTTTAGTGTGTTATCTCATTATTACCATTATCATTAATGAAATTATTTATTGTTTAGGTCATTTGTTCTTTGACCCATTTGACCATATTTAGAGTAAAATTTCTCTTAAATTAATTTCTAACCAATAAAGAAAAAGATAAGTAGCTGAATATAATTTTAGAAAAGTTGGTTATGATATAACTTTCTCTTTCCTTTCTGTAATTTTTTAAAAAGACTTGTCAGATTTAAATTTTCTAAATTTCTATTCAGGTGCCAATTTTTCTTTCATTTTTGGGGGTTAGATTTGTATAGGTCTGAAATGAGGTAATGAAGTTTTCTTCTATTATAATTTTGCTATGTCTTTCTCCTTGCAAGTCATTTAACTTTCTCTTAAGTATTTAGATGTGATACCATTCATTGCATGCATGTTGAGCATTTCTATTCTTTCACTGTCTATGATATCTTTCAAGAAATTTATAATTTCCACATTGATCTCTTCTAGTCATCTAATTTTGCTGACTTTTTTGAGATCATTATTGATAACCTTGTTTTCTTTTTTTTTAATTACTTCATTTGAGGCATAATAGATTTTCCTCTAGATCTTTATTTTAATTCTTTGTAAATTTTTTTGGGGGGGTTTCTTTTAATCAATAACTTGTTGGACTTTGCTTTTAAATCCATTGTTATTCTCTTCCAATTTTTGTGATGAGTTAATTCTGTCTATGTTCACAGTTAGCTGACAACGCGCATTCACTTCCTATTGTCTTATATTTCTTCTACTCTTGGTCCCCCCCAATCTCTAAATATGATGGTAGTGAGCAAGAAGGCGTATGCTCAGTACCAGAATCTAGCCATGATGCAATCTGCTTGTACTTCCCTATCCTTCTTTTCTTTCTTTACCCCATCTGAGGTCCTCTCTAATACTGAACTGCCAAGCATTCAACTTAGTGCAGAAAGCACATCTCCAAGGTGCTGGCCATATTGTTCTAATATTAAGTATACATTTACGTAGAAAACTATTTTATGGAGGACTCATACAAGTCAGGCAATCACATGGAGATCTTGAGGTTTCTCTGAAGAACTTTAGTATTGTTTGTAAGATATGGGAGACACTGGCAGCCAACTACCCAGCACGGTGAGCCTACATCAAAGAAGGTGCTGTGCTCTATGAGTAAAGCAGTATTACAGTAGCTTAAAAGAAATGCAAGATGTGCCAGTCTGAAGACATTTCCATTCCAAATATTCAAATGAATTATTTGTGCCTAACCTGTGGTAAAGTTTCGAAGTTCATACTGCTTTGACCAGTCATAGTAGAACACACTCTACTTTGATCCCAAGATCATGATGTCTTTTTGGTCCTTTTCAAGTAGGAAAGAATGAATAATAAGGATAGCACAATCACAGGTTCTTAACCTTTCTTTCTCACATTGATTCATCCTTGTTTTTTCCTTCTGATTAGACCCCCCCTTTTATGCTTCCTCCCCTTTGTCCTTCTCTCCCCATTTCACTTTTTAGCAAAATTTATTTCTGTACCCAACTCTATATATGTATATATTCTTCCCTCCTTTGACCAGTTCAGATATAACTGAAGTTCAAGTGTCATTCATTCCCTCACCACTTCTTGCTTTTTTGCATGGTTTTCTATTTGAACATCTTGATTATGTAATATGATATCCTGCAGCCTTCTCTGCCTCCTTCCATTTGTTTTCCTAGTGCATTTCTTTTCTTTTCCTCTCCATTTCTTTTTTATTTTTTAAGATGATCAAAACAACAAAATCAATCCCACTCTCTCTATCTTATTTGATTACCCCTTTGATCCCTGACAACATTAGAGTTTTGAAGAGAGAGTTTATCATTTCCTCCTATTAGGATATAAACATTTCATTCTTGTTTAGTATCCAATTATTGGTCACTCATATTTACATTTTTTCTTTCTTTTGACTCTTGATTTTAAACTTCAAAATTTCTAGGTAGTTTTTTATTTTCATTAGAAATATTTGAGGGGCTGCTAGGTGGTGCAGTGAATAGAGTACCAGCCCTAGAGTCAGGAGAACCTGAGTTCAAATCTGGCCTCAGACACTTTATATTTACTAGTTATGTGACCTAGGGCAAGTCACTAAACCCCAATTGCCCTGCCTTCCTCCCCTGCAGAAAAACAACAACAACATCAAAGAAATATCAAAAATATCAAAATATCAAAAAAAAAATCCAAAAAATTCAAAAAAATTAAATATCAAAAATATCAAAAAAGAGCATCACTTTCATACTGGATAAATATACTCATTTTTTGCTAGATAAATTATTCTTGGCTAAAGCTTACATGCAGGTTTTTCTGAAAGCATCCTGTTCATCATACATCCTGGTCCTCATACAATACAATAGTATTCCATCACCATCATATGCTACAACTTGTTCAAGCATTCCCCAAATGATGAGGAGATGCCAATTATTTGTTACCACAAAAAGAACTGCTATAAAATGTAAAGGGTGTGGAATAAGGAATATTTTATAAGTCAAAATCTGACCTGTGACATCTGCTAGTTGTGTGACTCTGGGCAAGTCACTTAACCCTGTTTCCCTTAGTTCTTCAGCAACTGACTGGTTTAACATTGGAGAAGGGGTATGACAAGGTTATATATTGTCACCTTATTTATTTAACTTACATGCAGAATACATCATACAAAATGCCAGGCTAGATGAATCAAAAACTATAATTAAGTTTGCCAGGAGAAATATAAACAAACTCAGATGCAGATGATACCACTCTGATCATAAAAAGTGAAGAAGAATTAAGCAGTCTCCTGATGAGGGTGAAAGAGGAGAGTATAAAAGCTAGCTTGAAGCTTAACAATTAAAAAAAAAAGAAACTAAGATCTTGGCAATTGGTCCCATCACTTTCTGGGAAATAAAGGGAGAAGAAATGAAAGCAGTGTCACATTTTATATTCTTTGGCTCAAAGATCACAGCAGATGGCAATTGCAACCATGAAATTAAGAGATGCTTGCTCTTTGGAAGGAATGTTATAGCAAATCTGGACAGCACACTAAAAAGCAGAGCTATCATTTTGTCAACAGAGGTCTATATAGTCAAAACTATGTGGGGGGTTTTTCTGTTGTAATATATGGCTGTGAAAGTTGGATTGGAATGTGGTGCTGAAGACTTTTGAGAGCTCCTTAGATAGCAAAGAGGTCAAATATGTCAATACTTAAAGAAATTAATTCAGGTTATTCACTGGAACGTCAAATACTGAAGCTGAAATGTAAATCTTATGGCCAGACAATAAGTAGACAAGACTCATTGGAAAAGTCTCTGATGCAGGGAAAGATTGAAGGCAAAATGAAAAGGGGTAACGGGAAATGAGATGGATAGAAGGTATCATGAAACAATAAGCATGAACTTAGAAAGATTTTGAGAGATAGTGGGGGATAAAAGGGCTTGGTGTGTTTTGGGGGCCATGGTTTCACCAAGAGCTGAACACAATTTGATGACTGGGCAATAACATAAAGGGACTTTTCCCTTTTTTTGGACCTTTTTGATGTATAGATCTGGTAGTTATATCGCTGGCAGTGATATTGATATAAGAGCTTTATAATCCCTTGGGCATAGTTCCAAATTGTTCTCCATAATGGTGTAGCACCAATGCAATATTTGTAGAGCCCATGATCATGATAGAGACCGTGACTATAACCATTGCATGGTGTTTGATCGCAAAATATGTCAAACTCTCCAGATAATGGATAAAGTAGAAAGATTTATTTAGACACCAGAAAACCAAATCCCAAAACCAGTAAGCTGATGTCGTTATAATACCAAAAATACTCAGTAGCCATAATAATGCTGAGAGCCGTGTCATCCTTTAGCCTTCCCACAAACCAATATATGATCAATATTTACTCACAAAAGCCTCTATTTCTTTGCCTGAGCTCCTCTCTCCCCAACTGTCTCCAACTGTCAGACTAGCTCTCTACCAGCTTCTCTGTGGGTTTTGCTTCTCCTCAGGAGACTCTTCCCACCACATGCTCCATTACAAATGGTTGGATCAGTTCACAACTCTATGAAAAATGTATTAGTATCCCAATTTTCCTTTTCTGTCAAATGAGTCAATCTGACAGGTGTGTGGTGATATCTCAGAGTTGTTTTAATTTGCATTTCTCTAATCAATATGACTATAGATAGCTTTTATTACTTCATCTGACAACTTCATGTCCATATCCTTTGACCATTTATCAATTGGAGAATTACTCATATTCTTATAAATTTGACTTAGATCTCTAAATAAATTGAGAAATTAGGCCTTTATCAGAGAAATTTTTGTAAAATTTTCCCTAGTTTTATGCTTTCATTCTAATCTTGACTGCACTGATTTTGTTTCTGCAAAGATTTTTTAATTTAATGTAATAAAAATTATTCATTTTATTCCCTAATACTCTCCATATTTTGTTTTGATCATAAATTCTTCATTTAATTATAAGCCTGACAGGTAAACCATTACATCTTCCCCTAATGTGTTTATGATATCATCCTTTATATCTAAATCAAGTACTCATTTTGAACTTATCTTGGTATGTGGTATGAGATGTTGGTCTATACCTAGTTTCTTCATTTCTTGACTTTTTAAGGACATATTAAAATAAGCTACATGAAACAAATGTCAGTCCTATTATGTTCCTCCTTTTGGAGGCAAGAATTGAAAAATTCTCTAGGGCAGAGGTGTCAAATTCATGACTCTAGGCTCCATGCACTGAAAAAACTACAAAACATGACTTGAACCAAATTGAAATATAATTGGGAAATGTAAATTTTCCCAAGTCAATACTTAGACTTGCCCTGTACCACCACCTACTCAGTGTTTCTGGATCCAAAAGTGAAAATCTTCCCCTCTTTGTGAGAGTTTTGGATAATAAAGATGGTGTCAATTCTTTGCCTAATTAGAAACATCTGCTGGGGTCCTCTCCCCTTCTTCTGAAGGGTCTGATAAAGATTTTGTTTCACCTTTAAACAGGGATTTAGGATTCCTGTTAAGATGGCTTAGGTAGCTCCTTTCTTCCAGGCAAATTCCTATTCATCATGGTGATGAAAAAAATAGCTTTCCCTCCCCTGTATCATTAGAAAATAAGACACCTCTCTGAAATTTCTCTTCCATTGGTCCCCAAAACTCTTTGGGGAAAAAGTTGTCTAAACTGTCAAGGAGAAAAGGACACCTGCCAATTAAGAGAATGTGAGCCATTTCCCTGGTGTATATGGAGCCATGTGCAACTCCACACAGAAGATAAATTAAAGAAGAGCTGGATGCAGTCACCTGGGACTATGTAAGCAGTCCATTCTAGTTGAGTCTATTCTAATCTTCCTAAAGGGAAGATCCAAGAAACAACACAGAGAACCTTCTCTCCTCCCAGGGTGATTCTGATTCATTACAGACAAGGGTGCTTCAATGTGGGACATCTTATTCAAAAATGGAGCAAAGCTATCATGTTAAGAATTCATTCAAGTGCTCAGTAATGCTGGTCACCTACCTGATTATGGCTTTGTAACGCCTTCAGAGGGAAAATATAGAGAATGCTCCTAGGTGGGAATGCTGGTAGTGAGTAGCTGCTTCATTGTCATCCAACATGAGAAACTGTCCACTCCCCCTTCATCTGTCCTTTTCCATCATCCTGTCTGCCTTTATGTAATGCTAATAGGAATTTGAAGATCTTCCCTGCTCCTTAATAGGCTTAGGTGGAATTGAGAACGTTTCCTGACTTAAAAATAAACTCTGCCCCCTAATAGGCCACAAGAGGTCACGTGGAGCCTGTGGTGGGAGGCTTGTTTTTTAGGAGCCATAACTTTTGTTACTTTGTAGTCAAGTGGGTCACAAGAATTGTGATGTTCTATGACCCTGGAGAAGGCTAAAAATACCTCTCAGGTGAGGTTTTGCTTTGGGGCTCACTCTTGGGAAGAGTTGTGTGATTTGGCCGGAAGAGACTCTGGGCAGCTATGGAGCCCCCCAGCTTTGAAAATGCAGATGTTGGTGCTTCTCTCTCTGGTAACTAACATTCTAAGTATGTAATGGTCTGACAGCTGGAACCCCTGTCTGTTGGTTTGCTGAATTGTGCTATTTTCTCTCTGTGTGTTTTTTTGTCTGCTTGTGACTTCTGTTTGTATTCTCTGAAGTTCAGGGTGCTGACTTTTCCCCCTGAACTAGGTAACTGATAAATGTTTGATTAAGTAAGATGGTTAGCCCTTTTTGAGTTGCTTTCCTTTTGAAAAGCAGATCAAAGAACCTATGCTATCAGCCATCCTGAGTAGACTAGGGTGTTTACTGTTACAAGAAGATAGATGTCCTGAACTAATGTGATAGTTCTATGAGTAGAAAAAGGAATGGATGCAAGAAATGTTGTGGAGGTAGAATCAACAAGACTTTAAAAGACTTTATATGTGGGTAGCACACCCAGGAAGGCTGCCATCATGGCACCTTCTTTGCAAGTAGGCTATGGGTTTCTATTACTCCCCTCTGAACAGATATAATAGTGGGTCGAGGTAAAAAAACAAACAAAAAAAACAAGCAAGCTGAGACATTGTTTGCTCATTTGGAACTGGTGATGATGGAAGTAAAGTTTGACCTCATTTCTGAAACCTTCCTCTATGCTAGTGGCATTAAACTCAAATAGAAAGGAGAGGATGGTATCATTAGACCATAGAAAAAGATCCCTGAGGGTCACATATTAGTTTTAAAACGTAATATTATCTATGTTTTATTGTATTTTTATTTATTTTGTTAAATATTTTCCAATTACATTTTAATCTGATTCCAGCCACACTCAGGAGTGGTGTGGGTCACACTGTGGTTCCTTATTTGACACTTCTCACTGTGGTTTTCCACTGAGACAAAAGAGAAAAGAGGCATACTAACGCAAGGAAAGAAAACCTCTTCTTTTCCCCTTCTAGCTTCCCATTGATATGAAACTAATACGGACTCCTGTTTCTTATGGATTTTGGGAACGGCACTGAAATTTATGTGACTAGAAGGAGTCTAGACTTTGAGAATAACCCTTGGTCATTCACTGCAGCATCCTGCAATAACCTGCCCCTACCACCACTCTCCGCTGGTCTTAGGGGTGGGCATGGAAGATAGAAAGAAAGAAAGGAGTAGCCTTATTTTTCATTTAACAGGTTTTTTAAAGGTAACCAAGAGATGTTTGTTTCCCATAAAGGTATGGGATGTTTTTTTCCTTGTTCTGCAAAGAGTTTCTTTGGGATTCACAAAATACAGTAGAATAGAGATCAGTGATATAGAAACTATGATACTAGGTGCCAAGGGACACTGAAGCTGTCTTCTTTAATAAAAATAACCAGCAGTCTTTCTTCTTCCCTATATTGTTCTGGAGGCTTACCTGAGAAAAAGAGACATAGCACTAAACTAAACCAATTAGTATATAGTTGTAAAGGTATGTGGACGCTAAGTGTGGATCCTAAACAAAACAGAGTTTTTCTCTAGATTATCTTGAGTGGAATCAGGCTCAAGGACCCATATTTTCTCTAGAGAAGAATCATTTGAGATGTTAGGATTATCTGTGTTTCCTTGTGCTCAAAGATTTTTCCCGATCACCAGGGATTGTTGAATTATCTTCCTGTCTGAAGGAAGACTGGGGCTTTAGAGTTGTCACAGTTCACTGCATGCCTTTTAGCTTGCATTATATGTCTTTCTTCATTCCCAACTGAGTGTTGGATTTTTTTGCCATCCAGAATATTACTTAAGGGTATGGTGGCTGGAAAAGTTCTTACTACTGCTAGGATCATCTATACATCATGTAATATTCTTGTGCTTAAAGTCTTTTCCCATCACTCATGTTTTGTCATCTCCCCATCTCTAAAACAATTTGGAACCTTGGTGGCAAGACTAGAAGCATGCGTAAGGTAATTATGTCAACAAGGACTTGTAGATGGCATAGACTGGTATGATCTGCTCTGACCTGTCTTTGCAGAGAATAGGAAGACCAAGGTTAGAGTCCTGAGCTAAGGGATTCTAGCTAGGGGAAAAGGACATTCAGCCTCCAGGAACACTACTGAAGCTGGCTGCTCATTTCTCTACTCTCTGAGAAGGATATCAGCTAAAATTCTATTAATCTGCCACACTTCAAATATCTGTTTAGTCTAGGAGTATGAAGTTTAGGGTTCAGAATGAAAGTCATTTCTCTGGTCACTTTTACCTTATACTTACAAGCTTAGCTCTTTCCCACCAAATGCTGGTTACAAAATAAATCATTGCAAATAAGAAGGAGCAAAGTAAGTTTGTTAATCAGGGAAACAGCAAAAAGAAATCAGTTATCAGTATTCAAAAGTTGTACAGATTACAATATACCAAGAAATATATAAGAATGAAATAGCTCTTCAGTTGGTTAGTAAATTATAGTTCTCAGCTCAAACCAGGAGAAAAAGCTTAATCTTATCCAAGGAGGGGTCTTTTCTTTGAAGTATCAGAAAAGTAGAGCTAGAAATGAGGTACAAGTTGAGGGATTAATTTCCTCTACATGTCTATAACTTCTCTTTCCTTGTATATCTCTGAAAAAAACCTGGTACCAACTCTTTTAAGGCCATAATCTATGTGGACCAGACAGTGGTAAAAGCCTGCTAGGAGCTCCCTCTTCCCTTGATATCTCTCTTTACCCTAGCAGGTAAAATACTCAGATGGCTCAGATGAGATGGGAGCCAACAACTCCATTCCTTTTGATGACCTAGAGGACAAACCAACTTTACCATTTGTCTCCTATGAGCATCCAGGCCTTATTATCTGCCCTACGTGTCCTGCAGTCCCTCACCACTATCATCATCTCTACTTATGTAACTTAAGGACTCCTGGCCTTATCATCCTAAGAATATCAGGATCATTCCATTTACTCTGCAGCTAAACCTTCTCTTATGTGTTGGATTCTCATGAGTGGTGGGAAAATTCCCAGGACTGAAATGAAGATACTAGAATGACTTGAGCTACAGTTTGAAGTTTGAATACTGGAGGTTGAAGACCCAGCAGCCTGGAAATTGTGATTATCCAGGAGTCTTAGAAGATAAATGTGTAGACAAGATTTGAAACATTTAGATGGGATCATTTGGGCATCTGAGCCATTTTACAGAATGCTTTAAAAAGTGACTAAAATATTTTACAGAAGTCACAAGGTGGAGAACAATGCCATATTTTAGACATTCTAGTTGAGAATTAAAATCAATTTAATATGACTCAACTGTATATGCTGAATGTGCTTTTAAAATGCCTCACAAAGCTGCCAGGCAATTTTCTAAAAGTGCCACAGTTGAGATCATCAGAAGAGTAAGCACTAATGATTAAACATTTAATCAGAAGCATGATGCTTTGTTGTCGGCCTGTTTTGGCTCCAGGAAAAGATGTTGTAACTGATCTTTAAATAGAAAACCTGAGACTAAATCCCACTTCAGACATCAAAAGCAGCTGCTAGGAGATGACCTAAATTTAGCAGCTTATCCATTTCTTAATGCTTGTCAGTTGATGTAACTTTGATCCTCTGAGACTAGATGACTTTTGTGCTGATATAGTTAGAATTCAATGTAAATGTTGGATACTTGCCCTATTGCACTGCACATTCCAAACAAAGAGACAGCAGAGGATATCTCCTTACTCTTCCCATGGATAATAACACAGATACATAATAATACATAACAGATCCTTATTCTGTGGGGGCAGTCAGCTTCTTATCAATGAGAAAAATTCAAATACAATGTCCTTGGGTTTTTGTGAAGTCCCCCAATTCCTGTCCTCACAACATTTTAATTCTCGTGGAAGATATGCAGGACAGGCAGTTAAATTAAATTGTTGCTAACAACTAATGACAGTGCTAATAATTACAGAATATTTTAAATTAACATTTGCTCAAAAAGTTTTTAGTATTTTAAAGAATTTGATTTCTACTTGGGGAGATTAGATATAGTGAAGAAACAGAATTGTTTTAGAGTTTTAACCTTCATAAAATCAACACCACCCACATTTTCGACATTAGAAAATATATTTTTAGAGCTTTTCTAAGGATTATATATTTTTTTCCTTCTCACTTTTTTTTGACTCTTTAGAAAAAACTATCGATGAAGCACATACATTACTAGATGTTTCTGATGGTATTGCCACCCTTATTTACTTTCCCTAGTTCACATTCATCAAAAATATGGGTGATTTATAGTTTTATCTTCTGAATTTTATGGGTAAATTAACAAAGGACAAATAGTCACTTAAATTTGTAGTGTTTTTTTGCATGGTAATGATTAGGGTTTAAGATATAAAATATTTTTGCTCATGGCAAATCTGGTCTGGCAGGTATCTTAGAGACTAGACAGTCTGACCCTTTATTTTACAGATGAGGAAAAAGGGTCCAGAGAGATTCGGCACCTTGTCCGGGATCACACAGATGTTAAGTATCAGAAATCAGATTCGAGCCCAGCTCCTCAAATTCTAAATTTCTACTATATCATGCGGCTTTCTTTTACCAAGAGACTTTGACTATTTTCCTTTTTTGCCTAGAGGAATGAAGTCATTAATTAATCACTTAAGGAACATAGGCTGAAAACATGGGCTATCAGAAGCAAATATATGGCATTATAGTTTGAGGAACTTAAAATGATGTGGCAGGAAACTGTACTACATCAGAATTGGGACAAACTCTACAACCCAAAGGAAAAATTGATGTTACAATGGTAAGGGAGAGGCCAAGACAAAGGTTCTTCAACTCTATTAAAAATATGCCAAATTATATAGATATGGATGGAGTTCATCAAAATCTGGCTAACTTGAATTGGGACAGCTGATTTTCTTTCCCCTAAAGGAGAATCCATTTCATTACTTTTGTCATCTCATCTACCTTTTAGCACTTTCCTTTTATGAAGCAAAAAATGTGAAATTCTTAGAAAATCTTTTGCTTTAATCCTCTGTACTCATGGAAAACCTATATGCTTACACACTCATACAAATTACGGCCAATTTCCTTCTATGTTTTCTGGTCTAGAAAATGTTTTTAATCTAAAAGGTAAAAACAAAAACCTCTGACAGCATTGGGAAGAAAGTTAACTGCCCTTTTACAAAACTGGCTTTGCATATCGACCCAGATGAAAGTTGCAATAAAATAATTTACTTAAACTTTTAGCACGTGTGTCTCTATTAGGTTAAAATATTTTTTAAAAAATTCATGGAAACTTCATGTTGAATCACTATCATTCAGTCATAAAATTTCAACTAAAAGAAAAACATCAAGAATGAATGCAAATCCTCTCATGTTCAAGATACTAGACTATGTGCAATCTTGCAGAAGGGAAAAGTCAAGCAAACTCCATTAACCTGAAGGATAATGGGCCTTCTTAATAGTTGGTCTCACCATTAGCAGTGTTCTTCATTGATGAAAACCATCTACTTCATTCCCCTCAATGATGATGCTGATTATAACTAATGTTTATATACCACTTTACTTTTTGTCTGACACTGTGCTAAGTACTTTAAAATTATTATTTCATTTCATTTTACAATCACACTAGGAGATAGGTGCTATTATCATTTTCGTTTTACAGATGAGGACATTGAGATAAAAAGAAGTTAAATGACTTTCCCATGGTCACATAACTAAGAATTATCTGAGTCCAAGGCTGGCACTGTAGCCACTGTGCCACCCAAATGCCTATACATCTCCATTCTGGCCTGAGTAAGTTGTGATGACTAAGTTATTAATATAGTCCTGAACCAAAATGTCTTTCAGTTTCTGTTAATTCATAAAATGGTAGTTGTGGGTTTTTTAAAATAATGTGGACTTTTGACACTGAAATATTTTCTCATTTTTGTTGTTGGATCCTAAAATGGTCATTTGCTTTTGAAGATGAATTTGGGTTCACCTAAGATGATGGCTGACTATTATTATAGGTGAGGTTGAAAAGTGTCCTGAATGATAGAGATATGATAAATTCACTTTATTGTCAAATAAAATTATGTATGCACACTCAAAAACACCCAAAAAAAACATTTAGTATTTCATTAAGATTGTTTTTGTTTATTTTCTATTTACATTTCATTTTATTCCTTGAATGAAGTAGAAAGTATTATATTAAAAGTCAAAAGAATAAGTTTTGAATCTTAGATTTGTTTAGTAACTGTGGCTATTAACTTTCAGTCATCACTCAGAGATTTGACTGAAGCAAAGTGAGCAGAGCCTTGTCTCTGAGTGCTAACATGGGGGACAAACTCCCACATCAATATACATCACTATAGTTTCCCTAAAAATCTCTCCCCTTTCCAAAGAGACATCTGTAAATGAGAGATAGTATTTTCAGAGAGGAAAAAAAATTTGCGTGACTGAATGATACATTGAAAATCTAAAATCATGTGAAATATATAACACCTGTGGACCTCCCACATCCACAAAGAAGTATGGTAGGGGATGTTTTCTCATATCTCTTCATTCAGGTCCTGCATGACCTTTGTAATTTTAGTGCATTTATTACAATTTTTGGAGAGGAGGTTTTTTCCCATTTACTTTGTTGTGGTTACTTGTATATTGTTTTCTTGGCTCTATTTCATTTCACTCTGCATCAGTTCATATAGATCTTTTATATACATCATTTCTTATACCACAGTTATGTTCCAATATATCCATGTACCATAATTTGTTTAGCCATTCCCCAAATGATGGGCATCTACTTTATTTCCCATTTTTAGCTATCATGGAATAGCTACTATAAATATTTTGGAGTATGCTGCATGAAGAGTTTCTTCTTATCAATGGCTTCCATGGAATAGAACCCCAGTAATGAACCCTTTGCTTCAAAGGGTACAGACATTTTAGTCACTTTTTCTGCTTAATTCTAGATTGCTTTCCAAAATGATCATAACATTTCACATCTCCAGCAACAGTGTATTAACATGCCTATCTTTCCACAAACCCTCCAACATGTTGACTAGTGCCAGTTTTTGTCATTTTTGACAATTTTCAAGGTTGCTTTGACTTGCATTTCTCTAATGATTTGAAGCATTTTTATGTGGTCATGTATATTTTGCAATTTTTTAAAGACCTATTTGTTTATAAATTTTGACCACTTGCCTATTAAGGAAAAGTTATGTCATTTTTGTTAGAATAATAGATACCAATATTTGTTAATTGCTTATATATCTTGGATATCAAACCCTTTACAAAGAGATTTGTTAAGTGTTTTCCCATTCCAATCTTTTCCTCTCTAATTTTTAATATCCACTTTTCCAAGCTTGGTTTAGGTTCATTTGTTTATTGGGCTTTGAATGTTTTAAAATGCATACTCAGTTTATTAATCATTTTATTTGTTTGTTTTGTCAATGTATATTGGTAAGGGTATGATTTTTCACCAGAGGACTACTTCAAAAGCATCCTAGATATTTTAGTATATTGTTTCTTTATGATCATTTTATTTTATACAATAATTGTTTTTTAAGATTTGTTCTTTGATCCACTTTTAATTTAGTATTCTAAGATTTGTTCTTTGATCCACTTTTAATTTAGTATTTCATTGTTAAGACCATTTGGGTCTTTATCTTTTGTTTGTGGTACCTAAAACAATGAGTATTTTTATTATGTTATGATCAATAAATGACTTTTTTCTTTTTCTTCCTTTTTATATTGGTTTGCAGTATCTCTAGTACTAGTCAGTTCCATGTAGTGTTGAGAACAATATATATTCTTTTGCTGTCCTATTTAGACAATTTCTTTTTAAAAACATATTTCCCCAATAATATATAAAAACTAGTTTCAATATTTATTTTTTTAATTTTTTGAGTTCCAAATTCTTCCCTTTCCTCTTCCCCTCACTGAGAAGGCAAGCAATTTGATATAGGTTATACATGTGCAGCCATGAAAAACATTTCTATATTAGCTATATGGTGGGGAGAGGAAGATCACAAAATAAACCGAGTAAAATAGAAAGTTTTTTTAAAGGTATGATTAGATCTTCATTCAGGTCTTTCTTTGGAACTAGATAACATTTTTCATCATAAGTTCATCAGAATTAATTTCTTTGAAGCAGAATTTGTGAGAGCTGAGTCCCTGCCTTTGCTCTGTCTTTTTGTTTCACTTTCTAGAAGAGGCCTTTTTTTTTTTTGCTTTTTTTTTTTGGAGGGGGGAAGGCAGAGCAATTGGGTTAAGTGACTTGCCCAAAGTCACATGGCTAGTAAGTGTTAAGTGTCTGAGGCCAGATTTGAAGTCAGGTCCTCCTGACTCCAGGGCTTGTGCTTTATTCACTGTGCCATGTAAGCGCCCCATAGAAGGTTTCTCCAGCAATTTGTTCAGCTCCATAGTTTTCTTTTTGTTTATCTTTTTGTTAGATATCCTAAACTGAGAGACAAGTATTGAAGTTTTCTGTGGCTATTGTATCACTCTCTCTCTTCTTGTAGTTCAGATAATATTTCCTTTATAAATTTGGATGCTAAGGCATTTGGAACATTTAGGTGAGTTGCTGATATAGGTTTGTCTATAGTTCCTTTCAGCATGATATAGGTTTTGTTTAACCTTTTTTAAAATTTTTCAATGTGTTTTTGCTTTGTGAACATGATTGCAACTCCAGCTTTTTTTTCACTTGATATACAGTACATTTTTTTCTATACCTTTAGTTTCATTTCTGCATGTCTTTATTTTTCAAATGTGTTTCTTGTAAGCAAGACATTGTGCGATTTTGTTTTCTCATCCAATGAGTCATTCTTTTCTATTTTATTAAAGTCTTTAATCCATTGACATTTAAATTTATTAGTTACTTTTATATTTTTCTCCATCTGTCTCTAATATTGAGGTGTTGTAAAGTTGTGATTTTTTCCCTCTCTTCTGCTGTAAACTTACTTTATCTTAATCTTTCTAAAGTTGGCTCTGTTCCCACTGACTCTCTTCCTCTACTCCCTGATCCTGTCCTCCGCTTTGTTACCCTTTTCCCTTTATGGTTTTGTTATTAGTTTTATTTCCTCTCCTGCTTTTATCTAGTTGTATAATTCTTCCTCCCTCCACCCCTCTAAGTTAATCAAGCAGATTCCCCATCCTCTTTCCTTTCACTAGTCCTTTTCATGAGTTTTTTTAACTTTATTTTTGTGTCCCTTTCCAAAAAGAAATTTTCTCATTCTCTTTATCTACTCTAGATTCTCATTCATGATCCCCATAATTTTCTTGTTTCTCTCTTTTCTGTATTCCTTATGCAATCAAAATTTCTCAGGTGTCCATCTTTGCTCTCCTGTTTAAGGATTTTCTGTAATTACATTGTAGAATAAGCTCCACATGGAATCCTCATGGATTCCCCTTTTTTATCGTGCTTTATTCCCAGAATAATGCCCATTATTGCAGATGTCAGAATACACCGCTCCAGCATCAATTAATGAAGGTTTTTTTTCCTAATCTTCTTTTAGAGTTTGAGTATACTAGACAATGGGTGCAGATGAAGTTGCTTTATCTCTGGTGCATAAGTTTTGTTTTGGAGATATTTGAGAGGTTCTGAAGATCAGAGAAAATGTCTAGTTCTCCATTTTGTTGTTCATATGACCTCAAATACAGTATCCCATCAGCATAAATTATTGCCATTGAAGGTTACAACTCAGAAATCAGGATTTGGTCTTGGAAAAGACAGAAAAGGCAGAGGAGTAGGAACAGACTATTTTCATTATAAAATATTATGATGTTTTAGATTCTTTGTTTTCCTATAACTTCTTTTTCTACTTTGCAAAGAGTTTTCACAGAGGAAAAGAGAGAAAACAGTGTAATAGTATGTGATGGACAGAAACATACAATTAATACTAATTTCTTTGAATGGAAATGAGATAATTCACCTATAAAATGGAGAATCATTTAAGAATAGGGTTCAAAATTGAATCTAAAAATATGTTGTTTGTAATAAACATAATTGAAACCTGAAGATTTATGTAGTTGAAATGAAGGATTAGAGAAAAATCTATTATGCTTCAACTGGACTAAAACCAATCTGTGGTAAAGCATTCCAAGCTCACATTGGTCTGATCAGCCACAGTTGTTTACACTGTAACTTGACTCTAACATAGTGATGTCATTTTGATCTCTTTAAGAACAAAGGACAACAACCAAAACAACAATAACATTAGGGCTAGCAATGATAATATTGCACAAGGTAAGAGTAGAAATAGACAAGGAAAATATATTATGTATAAAGGTACAATGATGACATAATATCAAAACTCCATGTATATGCATATATATGGAGTTATGATATTGTGTCTCATATATGTATATGTATGTATGCAAAGCATCTAAGTAATTAAAAGCTGTGACCTTTCCAAAATTGGGCAAAATTAATAAAAATGTAAATAAGAGAGACTATAAAAACCTGAATAGAATTGTAGAAAAGAAAACAAACTTAGGAATTATAGAATTCTGTGAATTACTAAATGATGATAAAAAGGAAACCTAGTATATAAGGTATTTGTTAACACCCTTACAAAAACTTACTATGGGCTAAGGCATTAAAAAGTGAAAAAAATGACAAAAGCAGAAGTATTAAACATGTCCTTAAACATGCTCATTATAATCAGTAAAGGACTTTTGATGAAAAAAAAAACCTGAAGTTTAATGGAGACTAAATAACTTAATCCTAAAAATTTGGCAGGTCAAAGAATAAATTATAGAAGCAATAAATTATTTGAACAAAGAAAACAACTACAATGAGACAACATACTACAAATTCTGTGATGTAGCCAAAAGCTTTCTTAAGGAAAAATTTGTATCACCACACACTTTTATAAAGTAATGAAAGAATTGATCAATGAATTGTGTATGTGAACTAAAATAAATTAAAAACAACAATTAGAAAAACAACAAATAAACTCTAATTAAAAGGACAAATAGAAATTCTAAAAATCAAGAATAAATAAACAAAATTAAAAGTAAAATAAACATTGAACCAATAAATAAAACTAACAAAATTGGCTAATCTCATAAAAAAAAGAAAAGGGAAGAAAATCTTCTCTGACACTACCACCACTGTCGTGGGCTGCTCAGTGTCCACCACTAAGCATGATCGGAGATGTGAATAAGAAAATGACCAGGCGGGGTGGGTAGTTCAAGGAAGAATCATGAACTCCATTTGATGATGATTTGAACAAGATTTTTAAAGATCCAAAGAACAAGGATTCAAGTATTCTCATCAATAAGCTTAGTCTGTCACATCCTGCAATATTATTGCCATTATCATAGTTTCATCATTACAATAGTCTGCTACATCCTGGAAGTAGCTCCGATAAAATCAGGCTCCTGAATTCTATGTACCAAAAGTCTTGGGAAAGCCAAACAGATCTTTGGAAAGTCAGTTAACATTTTTAAAGGCATTAACAAAGAGGATGTAAATGAGATCAGGCTTCTAAGCATCCAGATTTTGTCTAGGCCAAAGTCGCTTCTCCAAGATATCTGCATAAGAACTGACCCCAAAAATCAAATACTTTGGCTTTCTACCACCACTTTGGTACAGAACTTCCTCATCTTGTTGCTCGACCATTTTAATAGCTTGCAGGTGAGTCTGCCTGATTCAAGTCTCTCCCTGACTTCTATCCATTCTTCATTTAACCACCAAAGTGATTTTTCTAACGTACAAGTCTGACCATGTCACTCTTCTCAATGAACTCTACTGGCTCCCTATCACCTTCAGGATCAGATAAAAAATTCTGTTTGGCATTCAAAGCCTTTCATAACTTAGCCCCTCCCACTTTTTAAGCCCTCTTAAACTCTACTCCTTGACACAGGCTCTTCGATCCAGTGACACTAGCCTCCTGACTGTTACACAAACAAAACTTTCCTTCTCTTAACTCCAGGAATTTTCATTAACTGTTTCCTGACTGGAATGCTCTCCTTCCTCTCTCTACCTACTGGTTTTCCTTGCATCCTTTAAGTTTCAATTGAAATTCCATCTTCAATAGAAAGTCTCTCCCAACTCCTCTTAATTTTAGTGATTTCCATCTGTTAATTATTTTTTATTTATACCTTGTTTGCACATACTTGTTTGTTGTTTCCCCACATATTTTTTCAAATTATTTATTTATTTATTTGTTTACTTTAGTTTTCAACATTCACTTCCACAAGATTTTGAGTTCCAAATTTTCTCCCCATCTCTCCCTTCCTCCCACCCGGTAATGGCATATATTCTGATTACCCCTTCCCACAGTCTATCCTCTCTTTTATCACCCTGTCCTGCCTTTCTTTGATTCCCTTCACCTTCTATTTTCTTGTAGGATAAGCTAAATTTCTATACCCCATTGTCAGTGCATCTTATTTCCCAGTTTCGTGTAAAAACAAAGTAACATTCATTTTTTAAAACTTTGAGTTCCAAATTCTCTCCCTTCCTCCCCATCCACTCTCATTGAGAGGGCAAGCAATTCAATAAAGGTCATACATGTGTGGCCATGCAAAACGTTTCCATAATAGTGCTATTGTGAAAGACTAACTATATCCCTTCCATTGTATCCCAATCCCTCGTTTATTCTATTCTCTCCTTTGACCCTTGTCAAGAGCGTTTACTTCTGCTTACCTCCTCCCCAAATCTGCCCTTCCTTCTATTTCCCCCCTCTTGTCCCCTTCCCCCTCACTTTCCT
>JAQQSV010001011.1:40017-80133 GCA_028646515.1 Pseudochirops corinnae
TTTAGTGGGAAGTATCTTTGTGTGTGTTTTGGAGTTCTAGGATTGGTTTAGAGTCCTATTTTATGGGTATTTTGGGGTGGCTATGTGAGATCTGCTATATGTTACTGCTGCTACGCCGCCATCTTCACTCTCATCAATTTAGCTTAAGAGGGGAATAACATACACACTCAATTGGGTATGGAAATCTATCCTATCCTACAGGAAAGTGAGGGGGAAGGGGACAAGAGGGGGGAAATAGAAGGAAGGGCAGATTTGGGGAGGAGGTAAGCAGAAGTAAACGCTCTTGACAAGGGTCAAAGGAGAGAATAGAATAAACGAGGGATTGGGATACAATGGAAGGGATATAGTTAGTCTTTCACAATAGCACTATTATGGAAACGTTTTGCATGGCCACACATGTATGACCTTTATTGAATTGCTTGCCCTCTCAATGAGAGTGGATGGGGAGGAAGGGAGAGAATTTGGAACTCAAAGTTTTAAAAAATGAATGTTACTTTGTTTTTACACGAAACTGGGAAATAAGATGCACTGACAATGGGGTATAGAAATTTAGCTTATCCTACAAGAAAATAGAAGGTGAAGGGAATCAAAGAAAGGCAGGACAGGGTGATAAAAGAGAGGATAGACTGTGGGAAGGGGTAATCAGAATATATGCCATTACCGGGTGGGAGGAAGGGAGAGATGGGGAGAAAATTTGGAACTCAAAATCTTGTGGAAGTGAATGTTGAAAACTAAAGTAAACAAATAAATAAATAAATAATTTGAAAAAATATGTGGGGAAACAACAAACAAGTATGTGCAAACAAGGTATAAATAAAAAATAATTAACAGATGGAAATCACTAAAATTAAGAGGAGTTGGGAGAGACTTTCTATTGAAGATGGAATTTCAATTGAAACTTAAAGGATGCAAGGAAAACCAGTAGGTAGAGAGAGGAAGGAGAGCATTCCAGTCAGGAAACAGTTAATGAAAATTCCTGGAGTTAAGAGAAGGAAAGTTTTGTTTGTGTAACAGTCAGGAGGCTAGTGTCACTGGATCGAAGAGCCTGTGTCAAGGAGTAGAGTTTAAGAGGGCTTAAAAAGTGGGAGGGGCTAAGTTATGAAAGGCTTTGAATGCCAAACAGAATTTTTTATCTGATCCTGAAGGTGATAGGGAGCCAGTAGAGTTCATTGAGAAGAGTGACATGGTCAGACTTGTACGTTAGAAAAATCACTTTGGTGGTTAAATGAAGAATGGATAGAAGTCAGGGAGAGACTTGAATCAGGCAGACTCACCTGCAAGCTATTAAAATGGTCGAGCAACAAGATGAGGAAGTTCTGTACCAAAGTGGTGGTAGAAAGCCAAAGTATTTGATTTTTGGGGTCAGTTCTTATGCAGATATCTTGGAGAAGCGACTTTGGCCTAGACAAAATCTGGATGCTTAGAAGCCTGATCTCATTTACATCCTCTTTGTTAATGCCTTTAAAAATGTTAACTGACTTTCCAAAGATCTGTTTGGCTTTCCCAAGACTTTTGGTACATAGAATTCAGGAGCCTGATTTTATCGGAGCTACTTCCAGGATGTAGCAGACTATTGTAATGATGAAACTATGATAATGGCAATAATATTGCAGGATGTGACAGACTAAGCTTATTGATGAGAATACTTGAATCCTTGTTCTTTGGATCTTTAAAAATCTTGTTCAAATCATCATCAAATGGAGTTCATGATTCTTCCTTGAACTACCCACCCCGCCTGGTCATTTTCTTATTCACATCTCCGATCATGCTTAGTGGTGGACACTGAGCAGCCCACGACAGTGGTGGTAGTGTCAGAGAAGATTTTCTTCCCTTTTCTTTTTTTTATGAGATTAGCCAATTTTGTTAGTTTTATTTATTGGTTCAATGTTTATTTTACTTTTAATTTTGTTTATTTATTCTTGATTTTTAGAATTTCTATTTGTCCTTTTAATTAGAGTTTATTTGTTGTTTTTCTAATTGTTGTTTTTAATTTATTTTAGTTCACATACACAATTCATTGATCAATTCTTTCATTACTTTATAAAAGTGTGTGGTGATACAAATTTTTCCTTAAGAAAGCTTTTGGCTACATCACAGAATTTGTAGTATGTTGTCTCATTGTAGTTGTTTTCTTTGTTCAAATAATTTATTGCTTCTATAATTTATTCTTTGACCTGCCAAATTTTTAGGATTAAGTTATTTAGTCTCCATTAAACTTCAGGTTTTTTTTTTCATCAAAAGTCCTTTACTGATTATAATGAGCATGTTTAAGGACATGTTTAATACTTCTGCTTTTGTCATTTTTTTCACTTTTTAATGCCTTAGCCCATAGTAAGTTTTTGTAAGGGTGTTAACAAATACCTTATATACTAGGTTTCCTTTTTATCATCATTTAGTAATTCACAGAATTCTATAATTCCTAAGTTTGTTTTCTTTTCTACAATTCTATTCAGGTTTTTATAGTCTCTCTTATTTACATTTTTATTAATTTTGCCCAATTTTGGAAAGGTCACAGCTTTTAATTACTTAGATGCTTTGCATACATACATATACATATATGAGACACAATATCATAACTCCATATATATGCATATACATGGAGTTTTGATATTATGTCATCATTGTACCTTTATACATAATATATTTTCCTTGTCTATTTCTACTCTTACCTTGTGCAATATTATCATTGCTAGCCCTAATGTTATTGTTGTTTTGGTTGTTGTCCTTTGTTCTTAAAGAGATCAAAATGACATCACTATGTTAGAGTCAAGTTACAGTGTAAACAACTGTGGCTGATCAGACCAATGTGAGCTTGGAATGCTTTACCACAGATTGGTTTTAGTCCAGTTGAAGCATAATAGATTTTTCTCTAATCCTTCATTTCAACTACATAAATCTTCAGGTTTCAATTATGTTTATTACAAACAACATATTTTTAGATTCAATTTTGAACCCTATTCTTAAATGATTCTCCATTTTATAGGTGAATTATCTCATTTCCATTCAAAGAAATTAGTATTAATTGTATGTTTCTGTCCATCACATACTATTACACTGTTTTCTCTCTTTTCCTCTGTGAAAACTCTTTGCAAAGTAGAAAAAGAAGTTATAGGAAAACAAAGAATCTAAAACATCATAATATTTTATAATGAAAATAGTCTGTTCCTACTCCTCTGCCTTTTCTGTCTTTTCCAAGACCAAATCCTGATTTCTGAGTTGTAACCTTCAATGGCAATAATTTATGCTGATGGGATACTGTATTTGAGGTCATATGAACAACAAAATGGAGAACTAGACATTTTCTCTGATCTTCAGAACCTCTCAAATATCTCCAAAACAAAACTTATGCACCAGAGATAAAGCAACTTCATCTGCACCCATTGTCTAGTATACTCAAACTCTAAAAGAAGATTAGGAAAAAAAACCTTCATTAATTGATGCTGGAGCGGTGTATTCTGACATCTGCAATAATGGGCATTATTCTGGGAATAAAGCACGATAAAAAAGGGGAATCCATGAGGATTCCATGTGGAGCTTATTCTACAATGTAATTACAGAAAATCCTTAAACAGGAGAGCAAAGATGGACACCTGAGAAATTTTGATTGCATAAGGAATACAGAAAAGAGAGAAACAAGAAAATTATGGGGATCATGAATGAGAATCTAGAGTAGATAAAGAGAATGAGAAAATTTCTTTTTGGAAAGGGACACAAAAATAAAGTTAAAAAAACTCATGAAAAGGACTAGTGAAAGGAAAGAGGATGGGGAATCTGCTTGATTAACTTAGAGGGGTGGAGGGAGGAAGAATTATACAACTAGATAAAAGCAGGAGAGGAAATAAAACTAATAACAAAACCATAAAGGGAAAAGGGTAACAAAGCGGAGGACAGGATCAGGGAGTAGAGGAAGAGAGTCAGTGGGAACAGAGCCAACTTTAGAAAGATTAAGATAAAGTAAGTTTACAGCAGAAGAGAGGGAAAAAATCACAACTTTACAACACCTCAATATTAGAGACAGATGGAGAAAAATATAAAAGTAACTAATAAATTTAAATGTCAATGGATTAAAGACTTTAATAAAATAGAAAAGAATGACTCATTGGATGAGAAAACAAAATCGCACAATGTCTTGCTTACAAGAAACACATTTGAAAAATAAAGACATGCAGAAATGAAACTAAAGGTATAGAAAAAAATGTACTGTATATCAAGTGAAAAAAAAGCTGGAGTTGCAATCATGTTCACAAAGCAAAAACACATTGAAAAATTTTAAAAAAGGTTAAACAAAACCTATATCATGCTGAAAGGAACTATAGACAAACCTATATCAGCAACTCACCTAAATGTTCCAAATGCCTTAGCATCCAAATTTATAAAGGAAATATTATCTGAACTACAAGAAGAGAGAGAGTGATACAATAGCCACAGAAAACTTCAATACTTGTCTCTCAGTTTAGGATATCTAACAAAAAGATAAACAAAAAGAAAACTATGGAGCTGAACAAATTGCTGGAGAAACCTTCTATGGGGCGCTTACATGGCACAGTGAATAAAGCACAAGCCCTGGAGTCAGGAGGACCTGACTTCAAATCTGGCCTCAGACACTTAACACTTACTAGCCATGTGACTTTGGGCAAGTCACTTAACCCAATTGCTCTGCCTTCCCCCCTCCAAAAAAAAAAAGCAAAAAAAAAAAAGGCCTCTTCTAGAAAGTGAAACAAAAAGACAGAGCAAAGGCAGGGACTCAGCTCTCACAAATTCTGCTTCAAAGAAATTAATTCTGATGAACTTATGATGAAAAATGTTATCTAGTTCCAAAGAAAGACCTGAATGAAGATCTAATCATACCTTTAAAAAAACTTTCTATTTTACTCGGTTTATTTTGTGATCTTCCTCTCCCCACCATATAGCTAATATAGAAATGTTTTTCATGGCTGCACATGTATAACCTATATCAAATTGCTTGCCTTCTCAGTGAGGGGAAGAGGAAAGGGAAGAATTTGGAACTCAAAAAATTAAAAAAATAAATATTGAAACTAGTTTTTATATATTATTGGGGAAATATGTTTTTAAAAAGAAATTGTCTAAATAGGACAGCAAAAGAATATATATTGTTCTCAACACTACATGGAACTGACTAGTACTAGAGATACTGCAAACCAATATAAAAAGGAAGAAAAAGAAAAAAGTCATTTATTGATCATAACATAATAAAAATACTCATTGTTTTAGGTACCACAAACAAAAGATAAAGACCCAAATGGTCTTAACAATGAAATACTAAATTAAAAGTGGATCAAAGAACAAATCTTAGAATACTAAATTAAAAGTGGATCAAAGAACAAATCTTAAAAAACAATTATTGTATAAAATAAAATGATCATAAAGAAACAATATACTAAAATATCTAGGATGCTTTTGAAGTAGTCCTCTGGTGAAAAATCATACCCTTACCAATATACATTGACAAAACAAACAAATAAAATGATTAATAAACTGAGTATGCATTTTAAAACATTCAAAGCCCAATAAACAAATGAACCTAAACCAAGCTTGGAAAAGTGGATATTAAAAATTAGAGAGGAAAAGATTGGAATGGGAAAACACTTAACAAATCTCTTTGTAAAGGGTTTGATATCCAAGATATATAAGCAATTAACAAATATTGGTATCTATTATTCTAACAAAAATGACATAACTTTTCCTTAATAGGCAAGTGGTCAAAATTTATAAACAAATAGGTCTTTAAAAAATTGCAAAATATACATGACCACATAAAAATGCTTCAAATCATTAGAGAAATGCAAGTCAAAGCAACCTTGAAAATTGTCAAAAATGACAAAAACTGGCACTAGTCAACATGTTGGAGGGTTTGTGGAAAGATAGGCATGTTAATACACTGTTGCTGGAGATGTGAAATGTTATGATCATTTTGGAAAGCAATCTAGAATTAAGCAGAAAAAGTGACTAAAATGTCTGTACCCTTTGAAGCAAAGGGTTCATTACTGGGGTTCTATTCCATGGAAGCCATTGATAAGAAGAAACTCTTCATGCAGCATACTCCAAAATATTTATAGTAGCTATTCCATGATAGCTAAAAATGGGAAATAAAGTAGATGCCCATCATTTGGGGAATGGCTAAACAAATTATGGTACATGGATATATTGGAACATAACTGTGGTATAAGAAATGATGTATATAAAAGATCTATATGAACTGATGCAGAGTGAAATGAAATAGAGCCAAGAAAACAATATACAAGTAACCACAACAAAGTAAATGGGAAAAAACCTCCTCTCCAAAAATTGTAATAAATGCACTAAAATTACAAAGGTCATGCAGGACCTGAATGAAGAGATATGAGAAAACATCCCCTACCATACTTCTTTGTGGATGTGGGAGGTCCACAGGTGTTATATATTTCACATGATTTTAGATTTTCAATGTATCATTCAGTCACGCAAATTTTTTTTCCTCTCTGAAAATACTATCTCTCATTTACAGATGTCTCTTTGGAAAGGGGAGAGATTTTTAGGGAAACTATAGTGATGTATATTGATGTGGGAGTTTGTCCCCCATGTTAGCACTCAGAGACAAGGCTCTGCTCACTTTGCTTCAGTCAAATCTCTGAGTGATGACTGAAAGTTAATAGCCACAGTTACTAAACAAATCTAAGATTCAAAACTTATTCTTTTGACTTTTAATATAATACTTTCTACTTCATTCAAGGAATAAAATGAAATGTAAATAGAAAATAAACAAAAACAATCTTAATGAAATACTAAATGTTTTTTTTGGGTGTTTTTGAGTGTGCATACATAATTTTATTTGACAATAAAGTGAATTTATCATATCTCTATCATTCAGGACACTTTTCAACCTCACCTATAATAATAGTCAGCCATCATCTTAGGTGAACCCAAATTCATCTTCAAAAGCAAATGACCATTTTAGGATCCAACAACAAAAATGAGAAAATATTTCAGTGTCAAAAGTCCACATTATTTTAAAAAACCCACAACTACCATTTTATGAATTAACAGAAACTGAAAGACATTTTGGTTCAGGACTATATTAATAACTTAGTCATCACAACTTACTCAGGCCAGAATGGAGATGTATAGGCATTTGGGTGGCACAGTGGCTACAGTGCCAGCCTTGGACTCAGATAATTCTTAGTTATGTGACCATGGGAAAGTCATTTAACTTCTTTTTATCTCAATGTCCTCATCTGTAAAACGAAAATGATAATAGCACCTATCTCCTAGTGTGATTGTAAAATGAAATGAAATAATAATTTTAAAGTACTTAGCACAGTGTCAGACAAAAAGTAAAGTGGTATATAAACATTAGTTATAATCAGCATCATCATTGAGGGGAATGAAGTAGATGGTTTTCATCAATGAAGAACACTGCTAATGGTGAGACCAACTATTAAGAAGGCCCATTATCCTTCAGGTTAATGGAGTTTGCTTGACTTTTCCCTTCTGCAAGATTGCACATAGTCTAGTATCTTGAACATGAGAGGATTTGCATTCATTCTTGATGTTTTTCTTTTAGTTGAAATTTTATGACTGAATGATAGTGATTCAACATGAAGTTTCCATGAATTTTTTAAAAAATATTTTAACCTAATAGAGACACACGTGCTAAAAGTTTAAGTAAATTATTTTATTGCAACTTTCATCTGGGTCGATATGCAAAGCCAGTTTTGTAAAAGGGCAGTTAACTTTCTTCCCAATGCTGTCAGAGGTTTTTGTTTTTACCTTTTAGATTAAAAACATTTTCTAGACCAGAAAACATAGAAGGAAATTGGCCGTAATTTGTATGAGTGTGTAAGCATATAGGTTTTCCATGAGTACAGAGGATTAAAGCAAAAGATTTTCTAAGAATTTCACATTTTTTGCTTCATAAAAGGAAAGTGCTAAAAGGTAGATGAGATGACAAAAGTAATGAAATGGATTCTCCTTTAGGGGAAAGAAAATCAGCTGTCCCAATTCAAGTTAGCCAGATTTTGATGAACTCCATCCATATCTATATAATTTGGCATATTTTTAATAGAGTTGAAGAACCTTTGTCTTGGCCTCTCCCTTACCATTGTAACATCAATTTTTCCTTTGGGTTGTAGAGTTTGTCCCAATTCTGATGTAGTACAGTTTCCTGCCACATCATTTTAAGTTCCTCAAACTATAATGCCATATATTTGCTTCTGATAGCCCATGTTTTCAGCCTATGTTCCTTAAGTGATTAATTAATGACTTCATTCCTCTAGGCAAAAAAGGAAAATAGTCAAAGTCTCTTGGTAAAAGAAAGCCGCATGATATAGTAGAAATTTAGAATTTGAGGAGCTGGGCTCGAATCTGATTTCTGATACTTAACATCTGTGTGATCCCGGACAAGGTGCCGAATCTCTCTGGACCCTTTTTCCTCATCTGTAAAATAAAGGGTCAGACTGTCTAGTCTCTAAGATACCTGCCAGACCAGATTTGCCATGAGCAAAAATATTTTATATCTTAAACCCTAATCATTACCATGCAAAAAAACACTACAAATTTAAGTGACTATTTGTCCTTTGTTAATTTACCCATAAAATTCAGAAGATAAAACTATAAATCACCCATATTTTTGATGAATGTGAACTAGGGAAAGTAAATAAGGGTGGCAATACCATCAGAAACATCTAGTAATGTATGTGCTTCATCGATAGTTTTTTCTAAAGAGTCAAAAAAAAGTGAGAAGGAAAAAAATATATAATCCTTAGAAAAGCTCTAAAAATATATTTTCTAATGTCGAAAATGTGGGTGGTGTTGATTTTATGAAGGTTAAAACTCTAAAACAATTCTGTTTCTTCACTATATCTAATCTCCCCAAGTAGAAATCAAATTCTTTAAAATACTAAAAACTTTTTGAGCAAATGTTAATTTAAAATATTCTGTAATTATTAGCACTGTCATTAGTTGTTAGCAACAATTTAATTTAACTGCCTGTCCTGCATATCTTCCACGAGAATTAAAATGTTGTGAGGACAGGAATTGGGGGACTTCACAAAAACCCAAGGACATTGTATTTGAATTTTTCTCATTGATAAGAAGCTGACTGCCCCCACAGAATAAGGATCTGTTATGTATTATTATGTATCTGTGTTATTATCCATGGGAAGAGTAAGGAGATATCCTCTGCTGTCTCTTTGTTTGGAATGTGCAGTGCAATAGGGCAAGTATCCAACATTTACATTGAATTCTAACTATATCAGCACAAAAGTCATCTAGTCTCAGAGGATCAAAGTTACATCAACTGACAAGCATTAAGAAATGGATAAGCTGCTAAATTTAGGTCATCTCCTAGCAGCTGCTTTTGATGTCTGAAGTGGGATTTAGTCTCAGGTTTTCTATTTAAAGATCAGTTACAACATCTTTTCCTGGAGCCAAAACAGGCCGACAACAAAGCATCATGCTTCTGATTAAATGTTTAATCATTAGTGCTTACTCTTCTGATGATCTCAACTGTGGCACTTTTAGAAAATTGCCTGGCAGCTTTGTGAGGCATTTTAAAAGCACATTCAGCATATACAGTTGAGTCATATTAAATTGATTTTAATTCTCAACTAGAATGTCTAAAATATGGCATTGTTCTCCACCTTGTGACTTCTGTAAAATATTTTAGTCACTTTTTAAAGCATTCTGTAAAATGGCTCAGATGCCCAAATGATCCCATCTAAATGTTTCAAATCTTGTCTACACATTTATCTTCTAAGACTCCTGGATAATCACAATTTCCAGGCTGCTGGGTCTTCAACCTCCAGTATTCAAACTTCAAACTGTAGCTCAAGTCATTCTAGTATCTTCATTTCAGTCCTGGGAATTTTCCCACCACTCATGAGAATCCAACACATAAGAGAAGGTTTAGCTGCAGAGTAAATGGAATGATCCTGATATTCTTAGGATGATAAGGCCAGGAGTCCTTAAGTTACATAAGTAGAGATGATGATAGTGGTGAGGGACTGCAGGACACGTAGGGCAGATAATAAGGCCTGGATGCTCATAGGAGACAAATGGTAAAGTTGGTTTGTCCTCTAGGTCATCAAAAGGAATGGAGTTGTTGGCTCCCATCTCATCTGAGCCATCTGAGTATTTTACCTGCTAGGGTAAAGAGAGATATCAAGGGAAGAGGGAGCTCCTAGCAGGCTTTTACCACTGTCTGGTCCACATAGATTATGGCCTTAAAAGAGTTGGTACCAGGTTTTTTTCAGAGATATACAAGGAAAGAGAAGTTATAGACATGTAGAGGAAATTAATCCCTCAACTTGTACCTCATTTCTAGCTCTACTTTTCTGATACTTCAAAGAAAAGACCCCTCCTTGGATAAGATTAAGCTTTTTCTCCTGGTTTGAGCTGAGAACTATAATTTACTAACCAACTGAAGAGCTATTTCATTCTTATATATTTCTTGGTATATTGTAATCTGTACAACTTTTGAATACTGATAACTGATTTCTTTTTGCTGTTTCCCTGATTAACAAACTTACTTTGCTCCTTCTTATTTGCAATGATTTATTTTGTAACCAGCATTTGGTGGGAAAGAGCTAAGCTTGTAAGTATAAGGTAAAAGTGACCAGAGAAATGACTTTCATTCTGAACCCTAAACTTCATACTCCTAGACTAAACAGATATTTGAAGTGTGGCAGATTAATAGAATTTTAGCTGATATCCTTCTCAGAGAGTAGAGAAATGAGCAGCCAGCTTCAGTAGTGTTCCTGGAGGCTGAATGTCCTTTTCCCCTAGCTAGAATCCCTTAGCTCAGGACTCTAACCTTGGTCTTCCTATTCTCTGCAAAGACAGGTCAGAGCAGATCATACCAGTCTATGCCATCTACAAGTCCTTGTTGACATAATTACCTTACGCATGCTTCTAGTCTTGCCACCAAGGTTCCAAATTGTTTTAGAGATGGGGAGATGACAAAACATGAGTGATGGGAAAAGACTTTAAGCACAAGAATATTACATGATGTATAGATGATCCTAGCAGTAGTAAGAACTTTTCCAGCCACCATACCCTTAAGTAATATTCTGGATGGCAAAAAAATCCAACACTCAGTTGGGAATGAAGAAAGACATATAATGCAAGCTAAAAGGCATGCAGTGAACTGTGACAACTCTAAAGCCCCAGTCTTCCTTCAGACAGGAAGATAATTCAACAATCCCTGGTGATCGGGAAAAATCTTTGAGCACAAGGAAACACAGATAATCCTAACATCTCAAATGATTCTTCTCTAGAGAAAATATGGGTCCTTGAGCCTGATTCCACTCAAGATAATCTAGAGAAAAACTCTGTTTTGTTTAGGATCCACACTTAGCGTCCACATACCTTTACAACTATATACTAATTGGTTTAGTTTAGTGCTATGTCTCTTTTTCTCAGGTAAGCCTCCAGAACAATATAGGGAAGAAGAAAGACTGCTGGTTATTTTTATTAAAGAAGACAGCTTCAGTGTCCCTTGGCACCTAGTATCATAGTTTCTATATCACTGATCTCTATTCTACTGTATTTTGTGAATCCCAAAGAAACTCTTTGCAGAACAAGGAAAAAAACATCCCATACCTTTATGGGAAACAAACATCTCTTGGTTACCTTTAAAAAACCTGTTAAATGAAAAATAAGGCTACTCCTTTCTTTCTTTCTATCTTCCATGCCCACCCCTAAGACCAGCGGAGAGTGGTGGTAGGGGCAGGTTATTGCAGGATGCTGCAGTGAATGACCAAGGGTTATTCTCAAAGTCTAGACTCCTTCTAGTCACATAAATTTCAGTGCCGTTCCCAAAATCCATAAGAAACAGGAGTCCGTATTAGTTTCATATCAATGGGAAGCTAGAAGGGGAAAAGAAGAGGTTTTCTTTCCTTGCGTTAGTATGCCTCTTTTCTCTTTTGTCTCAGTGGAAAACCACAGTGAGAAGTGTCAAATAAGGAACCACAGTGTGACCCACACCACTCCTGAGTGTGGCTGGAATCAGATTAAAATGTAATTGGAAAATATTTAACAAAATAAATAAAAATACAATAAAACATAGATAATATTACGTTTTAAAACTAATATGTGACCCTCAGGGATCTTTTTCTATGGTCTAATGATACCATCCTCTCCTTTCTATTTGAGTTTAATGCCACTAGCATAGAGGAAGGTTTCAGAAATGAGGTCAAACTTTACTTCCATCATCACCAGTTCCAAATGAGCAAACAATGTCTCAGCTTGCTTGTTTTTTTTGTTTGTTTTTTTACCTCGACCCACTATTATATCTGTTCAGAGGGGAGTAATAGAAACCCATAGCCTACTTGCAAAGAAGGTGCCATGATGGCAGCCTTCCTGGGTGTGCTACCCACATATAAAGTCTTTTAAAGTCTTGTTGATTCTACCTCCACAACATTTCTTGCATCCATTCCTTTTTCTACTCATAGAACTATCACATTAGTTCAGGACATCTATCTTCTTGTAACAGTAAACACCCTAGTCTACTCAGGATGGCTGATAGCATAGGTTCTTTGATCTGCTTTTCAAAAGGAAAGCAACTCAAAAAGGGCTAACCATCTTACTTAATCAAACATTTATCAGTTACCTAGTTCAGGGGGAAAAGTCAGCACCCTGAACTTCAGAGAATACAAACAGAAGTCACAAGCAGACAAAAAAACACACAGAGAGAAAATAGCACAATTCAGCAAACCAACAGACAGGGGTTCCAGCTGTCAGACCATTACATACTTAGAATGTTAGTTACCAGAGAGAGAAGCACCAACATCTGCATTTTCAAAGCTGGGGGGCTCCATAGCTGCCCAGAGTCTCTTCCGGCCAAATCACACAACTCTTCCCAAGAGTGAGCCCCAAAGCAAAACCTCACCTGAGAGGTATTTTTAGCCTTCTCCAGGGTCATAGAACATCACAATTCTTGTGACCCACTTGACTACAAAGTAACAAAAGTTATGGCTCCTAAAAAACAAGCCTCCCACCACAGGCTCCACGTGACCTCTTGTGGCCTATTAGGGGGCAGAGTTTATTTTTAAGTCAGGAAACGTTCTCAATTCCACCTAAGCCTATTAAGGAGCAGGGAAGATCTTCAAATTCCTATTAGCATTACATAAAGGCAGACAGGATGATGGAAAAGGACAGATGAAGGGGGAGTGGACAGTTTCTCATGTTGGATGACAATGAAGCAGCTACTCACTACCAGCATTCCCACCTAGGAGCATTCTCTATATTTTCCCTCTGAAGGCGTTACAAAGCCATAATCAGGTAGGTGACCAGCATTACTGAGCACTTGAATGAATTCTTAACATGATAGCTTTGCTCCATTTTTGAATAAGATGTCCCACATTGAAGCACCCTTGTCTGTAATGAATCAGAATCACCCTGGGAGGAGAGAAGGTTCTCTGTGTTGTTTCTTGGATCTTCCCTTTAGGAAGATTAGAATAGACTCAACTAGAATGGACTGCTTACATAGTCCCAGGTGACTGCATCCAGCTCTTCTTTAATTTATCTTCTGTGTGGAGTTGCACATGGCTCCATATACACCAGGGAAATGGCTCACATTCTCTTAATTGGCAGGTGTCCTTTTCTCCTTGACAGTTTAGACAACTTTTTCCCCAAAGAGTTTTGGGGACCAATGGAAGAGAAATTTCAGAGAGGTGTCTTATTTTCTAATGATACAGGGGAGGGAAAGCTATTTTTTTCATCACCATGATGAATAGGAATTTGCCTGGAAGAAAGGAGCTACCTAAGCCATCTTAACAGGAATCCTAAATCCCTGTTTAAAGGTGAAACAAAATCTTTATCAGACCCTTCAGAAGAAGGGGAGAGGACCCCAGCAGATGTTTCTAATTAGGCAAAGAATTGACACCATCTTTATTATCCAAAACTCTCACAAAGAGGGGAAGATTTTCACTTTTGGATCCAGAAACACTGAGTAGGTGGTGGTACAGGGCAAGTCTAAGTATTGACTTGGGAAAATTTACATTTCCCAATTATATTTCAATTTGGTTCAAGTCATGTTTTGTAGTTTTTTCAGTGCATGGAGCCTAGAGTCATGAATTTGACACCTCTGCCCTAGAGAATTTTTCAATTCTTGCCTCCAAAAGGAGGAACATAATAGGACTGACATTTGTTTCATGTAGCTTATTTTAATATGTCCTTAAAAAGTCAAGAAATGAAGAAACTAGGTATAGACCAACATCTCATACCACATACCAAGATAAGTTCAAAATGAGTACTTGATTTAGATATAAAGGATGATATCATAAACACATTAGGGGAAGATGTAATGGTTTACCTGTCAGGCTTATAATTAAATGAAGAATTTATGATCAAAACAAAATATGGAGAGTATTAGGGAATAAAATGAATAATTTTTATTACATTAAATTAAAAAATCTTTGCAGAAACAAAATCAGTGCAGTCAAGATTAGAATGAAAGCATAAAACTAGGGAAAATTTTACAAAAATTTCTCTGATAAAGGCCTAATTTCTCAATTTATTTAGAGATCTAAGTCAAATTTATAAGAATATGAGTAATTCTCCAATTGATAAATGGTCAAAGGATATGGACATGAAGTTGTCAGATGAAGTAATAAAAGCTATCTATAGTCATATTGATTAGAGAAATGCAAATTAAAACAACTCTGAGATATCACCACACACCTGTCAGATTGACTCATTTGACAGAAAAGGAAAATTGGGATACTAATACATTTTTCATAGAGTTGTGAACTGATCCAACCATTTGTAATGGAGCATGTGGTGGGAAGAGTCTCCTGAGGAGAAGCAAAACCCACAGAGAAGCTGGTAGAGAGCTAGTCTGACAGTTGGAGACAGTTGGGGAGAGAGGAGCTCAGGCAAAGAAATAGAGGCTTTTGTGAGTAAATATTGATCATATATTGGTTTGTGGGAAGGCTAAAGGATGACACGGCTCTCAGCATTATTATGGCTACTGAGTATTTTTGGTATTATAACGACATCAGCTTACTGGTTTTGGGATTTGGTTTTCTGGTGTCTAAATAAATCTTTCTACTTTATCCATTATCTGGAGAGTTTGACATATTTTGCGATCAAACACCATGCAATGGTTATAGTCACGGTCTCTATCATGATCATGGGCTCTACAAATATTGCATTGGTGCTACACCATTATGGAGAACAATTTGGAACTATGCCCAAGGGATTATAAAGCTCTTATATCAATATCACTGCCAGCGATATAACTACCAGATCTATACATCAAAAAGGTCCAAAAAAAGGGAAAAGTCCCTTTATGTTATTGCCCAGTCATCAAATTGTGTTCAGCTCTTGGTGAAACCATGGCCCCCAAAACACACCAAGCCCTTTTATCCCCCACTATCTCTCAAAATCTTTCTAAGTTCATGCTTATTGTTTCATGATACCTTCTATCCATCTCATTTCCCGTTACCCCTTTTCATTTTGCCTTCAATCTTTCCCTGCATCAGAGACTTTTCCAATGAGTCTTGTCTACTTATTGTCTGGCCATAAGATTTACATTTCAGCTTCAGTATTTGACGTTCCAGTGAATAACCTGAATTAATTTCTTTAAGTATTGACATATTTGACCTCTTTGCTATCTAAGGAGCTCTCAAAAGTCTTCAGCACCACATTCCAATCCAACTTTCACAGCCATATATTACAACAGAAAAACCCCCCACATAGTTTTGACTATATAGACCTCTGTTGACAAAATGATAGCTCTGCTTTTTAGTGTGCTGTCCAGATTTGCTATAACATTCCTTCCAAAGAGCAAGCATCTCTTAATTTCATGGTTGCAATTGCCATCTGCTGTGATCTTTGAGCCAAAGAATATAAAATGTGACACTGCTTTCATTTCTTCTCCCTTTATTTCCCAGAAAGTGATGGGACCAATTGCCAAGATCTTAGTTTCTTTTTTTTTTAATTGTTAAGCTTCAAGCTAGCTTTTATACTCTCCTCTTTCACCCTCATCAGGAGACTGCTTAATTCTTCTTCACTTTTTATGATCAGAGTGGTATCATCTGCATCTGAGTTTGTTTATATTTCTCCTGGCAAACTTAATTATAGTTTTTGATTCATCTAGCCTGGCATTTTGTATGATGTATTCTGCATGTAAGTTAAATAAATAAGGTGACAATATATAACCTTGTCATACCCCTTCTCCAATGTTAAACCAGTCAGTTGCTGAAGAACTAAGGGAAACAGGGTTAAGTGACTTGCCCAGAGTCACACAACTAGCAGATGTCACAGGTCAGATTTTGACTTATAAAATATTCCTTATTCCACACCCTTTACATTTTATAGCAGTTCTTTTTGTGGTAACAAATAATTGGCATCTCCTCATCATTTGGGGAATGCTTGAACAAGTTGTAGCATATGATGGTGATGGAATACTATTGTATTGTATGAGGACCAGGATGTATGATGAACAGGATGCTTTCAGAAAAACCTGCATGTAAGCTTTAGCCAAGAATAATTTATCTAGCAAAAAATGAGTATATTTATCCAGTATGAAAGTGATGCTCTTTTTTGATATTTTTGATATTTAATTTTTTTGAATTTTTTGGATTTTTTTTTTGATATTTTGATATTTTTGATATTTCTTTGATGTTGTTGTTGTTTTTCTGCAGGGGAGGAAGGCAGGGCAATTGGGGTTTAGTGACTTGCCCTAGGTCACATAACTAGTAAATATAAAGTGTCTGAGGCCAGATTTGAACTCAGGTTCTCCTGACTCTAGGGCTGGTACTCTATTCACTGCACCACCTAGCAGCCCCTCAAATATTTCTAATGAAAATAAAAAACTACCTAGAAATTTTGAAGTTTAAAATCAAGAGTCAAAAGAAAGAAAAAATGTAAATATGAGTGACCAATAATTGGATACTAAACAAGAATGAAATGTTTATATCCTAATAGGAGGAAATGATAAACTCTCTCTTCAAAACTCTAATGTTGTCAGGGATCAAAGGGGTAATCAAATAAGATAGAGAGAGTGGGATTGATTTTGTTGTTTTGATCATCTTAAAAAATAAAAAAGAAATGGAGAGGAAAAGAAAAGAAATGCACTAGGAAAACAAATGGAAGGAGGCAGAGAAGGCTGCAGGATATCATATTACATAATCAAGATGTTCAAATAGAAAACCATGCAAAAAAGCAAGAAGTGGTGAGGGAATGAATGACACTTGAACTTCAGTTATATCTGAACTGGTCAAAGGAGGGAAGAATATATACATATATAGAGTTGGGTACAGAAATAAATTTTGCTAAAAAGTGAAATGGGGAGAGAAGGACAAAGGGGAGGAAGCATAAAAGGGGGGGTCTAATCAGAAGGAAAAAACAAGGATGAATCAATGTGAGAAAGAAAGGTTAAGAACCTGTGATTGTGCTATCCTTATTATTCATTCTTTCCTACTTGAAAAGGACCAAAAAGACATCATGATCTTGGGATCAAAGTAGAGTGTGTTCTACTATGACTGGTCAAAGCAGTATGAACTTCGAAACTTTACCACAGGTTAGGCACAAATAATTCATTTGAATATTTGGAATGGAAATGTCTTCAGACTGGCACATCTTGCATTTCTTTTAAGCTACTGTAATACTGCTTTACTCATAGAGCACAGCACCTTCTTTGATGTAGGCTCACCGTGCTGGGTAGTTGGCTGCCAGTGTCTCCCATATCTTACAAACAATACTAAAGTTCTTCAGAGAAACCTCAAGATCTCCATGTGATTGCCTGACTTGTATGAGTCCTCCATAAAATAGTTTTCTACGTAAATGTATACTTAATATTAGAACAATATGGCCAGCACCTTGGAGATGTGCTTTCTGCACTAAGTTGAATGCTTGGCAGTTCAGTATTAGAGAGGACCTCAGATGGGGTAAAGAAAGAAAAGAAGGATAGGGAAGTACAAGCAGATTGCATCATGGCTAGATTCTGGTACTGAGCATACGCCTTCTTGCTCACTACCATCATATTTAGAGATTGGGGGGGACCAAGAGTAGAAGAAATATAAGACAATAGGAAGTGAATGCGCGTTGTCAGCTAACTGTGAACATAGACAGAATTAACTCATCACAAAAATTGGAAGAGAATAACAATGGATTTAAAAGCAAAGTCCAACAAGTTATTGATTAAAAGAAACCCCCCCAAAAAAATTTACAAAGAATTAAAATAAAGATCTAGAGGAAAATCTATTATGCCTCAAATGAAGTAATTAAAAAAAAAGAAAACAAGGTTATCAATAATGATCTCAAAAAAGTCAGCAAAATTAGATGACTAGAAGAGATCAATGTGGAAATTATAAATTTCTTGAAAGATATCATAGACAGTGAAAGAATAGAAATGCTCAACATGCATGCAATGAATGGTATCACATCTAAATACTTAAGAGAAAGTTAAATGACTTGCAAGGAGAAAGACATAGCAAAATTATAATAGAAGAAAACTTCATTACCTCATTTCAGACCTATACAAATCTAACCCCCAAAAATGAAAGAAAAATTGGCACCTGAATAGAAATTTAGAAAATTTAAATCTGACAAGTCTTTTTAAAAAATTACAGAAAGGAAAGAGAAAGTTATATCATAACCAACTTTTCTAAAATTATATTCAGCTACTTATCTTTTTCTTTATTGGTTAGAAATTAATTTAAGAGAAATTTTACTCTAAATATGGTCAAATGGGTCAAAGAACAAATGACCTAAACAATAAATAATTTCATTAATGATAATGGTAATAATGAGATAACACACTAAAATGTTTGGGATGAAGCCAACTCAGTCCTTTGGTGGAAATTTATAATGCTAACTATGTTTACCATATAAAAGAAGAAAGAACAGAATAATAAATTGGGCATGCAACTAAAAAAACTTAGAAACTTAAAGAAAAAATTAAACCTCAATTAAGTACCAAAATAGAAACTCTAAGCATAAAGAAGAGACTAACAAAAGCAAAAACCAAAAAACTTTCTGCTAAATCAATAAATAGAACTAGGAGGTCTTTTAAAAAAATACCAATAAAATAGATGTCACTTGATAATCTTATTTTTAAAAGAAGAAAACCAAATTGCCAGTGTCAGAAATGAAAGAAAAGATGACTTCACAATAAATGAAGAAGTGAAGGAAGTTAGTACAAGCTATTTCTTCAATTATATGCAATAAAACCAACAACATAAATAAAATGGATGAAAATTTTAAAAATACCTAGATTATTGGAACAAGAAATAGAGGACCTGAATAACCTAATCTCACAAAAAGAAATTGAACAAGCTATAAAAGAGATCTTAAAGATGAATCCCTAGGAACAGAAGGATTTTAAAGCACATTCTATCCATCATTCAAAGACAAATTAATTCCAATATTATATAAAAAGTTTTCAAAATTAGGAAGACACCCTTTCAATATCATCCTATGATACAAAGATAGTCTAGATACTTAAACTAAAGAGAGGCAAATCAGAGAAAGAAAATTATAGATCAATAATAACACTAATAAATATTAATGAAGTATTTTAAAATACAATCATAGAAAGTAGACTGCAGAAACATTTCACAATGATTATTCACTAGAGTGAGGTTCAATTTATGCCAGTAGTAAGTTAAGTACTAGTAAAAATATTAACCTAAGAAGAACTATAAAAATCATACAATTATAGTGATAGTTGTAGAAAAAGACTTTGAGAAGAAAAAACACTCATTCCTGTTTCAAAAATAAAAGCCTTAAAAAAAAATGAATTTTTACTAAATATGTAAAGTAGATTCTATCTAAATCCAAGAGCCAGCATCATACATACTAGGGAAAAACTAAAAATCATTCCAGTAAGATCAGGGCTAAATAAAGGATTCTATAATCACCACTGCTATTTGATCTAGCTCTAGAAATGTTAGCTAATTTTAATAAGACAAGAAAAAGAAAGAGTGAATCAGATTAATAAAATAAGAAACAGAATGGCAGCTTTTTCCAAATAATATGATAATTTACATAGAAAACCCTAGAGAGTCATCTTAAAAAATCAATTTAGGCAATTAATAACTTCAGACAAATAATAGAGTATAAAATAAACCCACATAAATCATAAGCATTTCAGTATATCATTACAAAAGCAAGTAAGAAGAGATAGAGAAATTCTTTTTAAAATAGCTACATAATGTCTAAAATATTTGGGAATATACCTGCCAAGAAACACATAGGAACTATATTAACACAATTTTAAAACTCTCTGTGCAAAGACAGACCTAAATAACTGGAGAAATATTAATTCCTCAAAAGTAGGTCAAGCCAATATGATAAAAATGACAATGTTGCCTAAATTGGTTTACTTATTCAGTGCCATTACAAGCATAAAAGATTATTTTGTAGAGCTGGAAAAAGAAATAATAAAATTCATATGGAAGATGAAATGTCAAGAAGAATCTCATAGCAAATCCTGAAAAAAATAATTAGAAGGAAGGAGAACTAGTAGTACTAGATCTTAAACTACACCACAAAACAGTAATCATCAAAAAAACTTAACATTTGTTAAGACATGGATATGGACGACTTCGTGATCCTGTTCATAGAGTGCTGGGCCTGGAGTCAGGAAAACCTGAGTTCAAATCTCACCTCGGACACTTACTACCTATGTAACCACGGGCAAATCAATTAACCCTGTTTGCTTCAGTTTTCTCATCTGTAAAATGAGCTGGAGAAGGAAATGGCAAACCTTCTTTGCCAGGGACTTTGTCAAGAAAACAGCAAATTGTGTCACAAAGAATTGGACACAACTGAAATAACTAAGCAACTAAAGACATGGACTGGTCTATCAATCAAGAACAAATGTTTACTATGTGCCAGGCACTGTATTAAAGGGCTAGGGAACACCAAAAGGAGTAAAAGAGAGTCTCTGACCTCAAGGAGTTTGCAATCCAACGAGGGAGACAACATACTAACAAATATAAACAAAACAAGCTATGTACAGGATAAATAAGAAATAACAGAGGGAAGGCATCAGAATTAAGGAAGATTGGGAAAGGCTTCCTATAGAAGGTGGGATTTTGGTTGAAATTTAAAGAAAGCCAGGAAGTCTGTAATCAGAAAAAATAGGGAGAACATTCCAGGTATGGACAAATTTCAGAGAAAATATCCAGATATGATAGATGGAGTGTCTTATTCTTGGGACATTCAGGAGACCAGTTTCACTGGATGGAACAGCATGCATTAGGGATTAAGGTATAAGAAGACTAGAGAGGTAGTAGGGGGTTACATTATGAAGGGCTTTGAATATCAAACAAACAGAGCATTTTATATTTGATTTTGGAAGCAAAAGGAAGTGACTAGAGTTCATTGAGTTAGGAGAGGGGATGATATTATTCACCCTGTGCTTTAGGAAAATCACTTTTGTGACTGCATTGAGGATGGATTGGAGTGAGGAGACAGGCAGAACAACCAGTAGTCTATTGCAATAATCACGGCATGAGGTGATAACACTAGAGTAGTGACAGTGTCAGAGGAGAGAAAAGGGCATATTAGAGAGATATTGAAAAGGCGAAATCAACAGGCCTTGGCAATAGATTCAATGGGGGTGGGGGGAAGAGATAGTGAGAGGCCAAGGATGACTCCCAGATCATGAGCTTGAGGTGCAAAAGGATGGTGTTGTCCTCAAGAGTAATAGAGAAGGCAGGAGGTAGGGAAGATTTAGATGCCATACTGAACTAAATTTTGGCTGTAATGAATTTCAGATATATCTGAAAAGCAAATGGAAATGAGAGAATAGAAGTCAACAAAGAGATTGAGGCAGGAAAGGTAGATTTGAGAATCATAAACATAGAGATGATATTTAAATCCATGGGAGCTGATGAAACCATTAAGTGAAATAGAATAGAGAGAGAAGCGAAGAGAGCTCAGGAAGGTTAGGTACATAATATGCAGATGTAAATGAACACATTAATTTAAGGTTTGATAAACTCAAAGACCCAAGCTACTGGGGTATGAATTAAAAAAAAAACTGCAAAGAAAACTGGAAAGTGGTTGGTTAAGAAACAAGTATAGACTAATATCTTATGTCATAGAGGAAGGTAAATTCAAGAATAATAAAGGATGATGTCATAAACAAATCATAACAGCAAGGAAGAAATTACCTTTCAGATCTAGAAATAGTAGGAGGGTTCACAACTATATACGTTTTAGAGACAATCACAGAAGACCAAATGGACAATTTTAATCTAACAAAATTCAAAATTATTTGCACAAACAAAACTAATGCAGCTAAAATTAGAAGGCAAGTACATAATGGGGAAAAATCTTTGCAGCAAGTTTCTCAGAGAAAAGTCTCATTTCCAAGATATATAGGGAATTGATTCAATTTTCTAAGATTGATAGCCATCTCCCATTTGATAGTCAAAGGTCAGGAATAGACATTTCTCAACTGAAGAAATTCAATCTATCAGTAGGTATATGAAAAAAATACTCCAAATCACTAATGAATAATTTGTATAATAATATAGTAAAATCACTTATAAATAGGGAAATATACATCAGCTACTGTAAAGTTTCATCTCATACTCATCAGAAAAGTTGACAGAAAAAGGAAAATGACAAATATAGGTGAGGCCATGGGAAAACAAGTAAACCAGTGCTTTGTTGAAGAATTAATCACCATTCTACACGGCAATTTGGATCTTATCAAAAAATATCACATACCCTTTGATCCAGCAATACTGCTATCACAGCTATGCCCCAAAGAGATCAAAGAAAGAGAAAAATACCACATATATAGCTCCTCTTTTGCAGTGATAAGAAACTGCAAACCAAAGGATTGTCCATCAATTGTGGAATATCTGAACAAATTGTGGCATATGAACATAATGAAATATTATTATGCCATGAGAAATGATGAAAAGGATGATTTCAGAGAAACCTGGCAATGTTTATATGCACTGATTCAGAGTAAAGTGAGCAAAGACATTAGAACAATTTTAAAAGTAACAATAAAATAAAAAAGATAAATTACTTTGAAAGACTTTAATGCAATTTAAATGCAATTAGAAATTGCAATTACCAACCAGTATTCCACAGGATACAATAGAAAATGCTACTTACCTGCTAACAGAAAGGTGACGGACTCAGGCTATAGATTACAACATATACTTTTGGACATCACCAAGGAAGGAATAAGTTTTACTTGATTCTGCATATTCATTATAAAGATTTTGCTTTCATTTATTTTTTTTTCAGAGGAAGAGGGAATTTTGAAGTAGAGAAAATAAATTTTGTCGATTGAAAAAGCTTAAGAAAAAAAGAAATATTATCAAGGAAAATAAATTTATGCAGAGGACATATCTGCTACTTTAATCCAAGATAGCAGCCTGAAAGAAGGTAGATGATCTAATTTCCCATACCAACTCCAGTGAAACCAGAAAATTACAGCAGAACAAATATAATGAAGAAATCTAATTATAAACTACAATAAGTTAATTAATCCCTTCTTGAACTACAAAAAATGTAGACCAGAAGTCCATGGGAAATAGGAAAGAGAACTACCTGAAAAGCCAGCACTAGTTAAAACAAATAAGCTGGTAGTCTTCAGGATGAATATAGAGGGTCAGAAAATTTTGATGCCAGAATCATGAGAGTAAGGAGCTCCCAGAAGAAAGATGCAACTGAAATTAGTAAGCCTAGGAGAATGGTGGAAGTCAGTGTGTCAGAGAAGCATACAGATGGTATCAACTTTGGTGCTGAAATGTTCTGATGTTCCTAGCACTCTGCATTGAGATACTGCAGAGCCCTAAATATTCAGTGCTCTGAACCTCAAAGATCCAGGGGGAATCTAAGTGTGAGATGTGGAGATTTGCATAGGAACACAGGTCAATGAGGGTAAGATCAAGCAACACTCACCACTCCACTCGGGAAGGAGAGCCTTGCTGCATAACCCATTACAGGAAGTAGCCTGGAAAGATGAATAAATCAAAAAAGACATCAACCAATGTCTTTTAATAATTAGAAATTATTGTAGCTCTAGAAATCCCACAAAGATGGAGAAAATAAACCCATTGTCAACTGTAAGCAGAGTTGCAGAGGAAAATAATTTATTTTCCATTAGGGCTATCTGCATACTAAGAACTAATGAAGCAGATTTTTTAAAAAAATGAAATAAAAGCTCTGGAATAAAGAATGGGAAGGAGAATAAACAGCTTTGAAGAAAAGTTGGTGAAATATACTCAAGTAACTGACTCCTTGAAAATTAGACTATACCAGACAAAAATTAATGAATTCATGAGACAGCAAGAAATATTAGTATGAAATCAAAAATTGAAAAATAGAAGAAAATTTAAGATATGTTATAAAAATTGATCTGGAAGAAAAGTTTGGCAAAACATGTGTTTTATAATTGCTCATGCCCAATTTTGTTCTCAAGAAACAGCAAGAATAAAGAAATTTGCAGTCAATTGAATTGAGCTGCAATAGAAATACACAACACACAAAACACTGACACCCACACTTCTGCTCACAACCTCAGTTCACTCTATGTTTTATCCTACTAGGTTGTATTTGGTTATTCATTCCCATTTGTTGAGTTTCCTATACACAGACACACACACACACAGACACGCAGACACACACACACACACACACACACACACACACACACACACCACTCTTTCAATAGCTCAAGCTGAATGAGACTTAGCACTGAAACTTGCTGAGGCCACCCTGATGCCTTCTATGAACTTTGCCAGCCTGGGTCTCATGGGAGCCAGGCATAGCAACCTAAGGCCACAGATGCCACCATTATTTCTTATATTGTATCTATATTTCTTAGTCATTTAACACGTACAACATTGTGCTGGTGTATTATGTTCCCATCTCTTATCTTTTAAAAAACAATGTGTCATTGATGAAATTTTTGAGTGTTGTTTTCCTAACCCCATTTTCCCCCAAAGCCCTGTGGTTTTTATTTTGCAGTTTTGCAAAGTGCATTGATTTTTTAGGAAGACATATCACGTTATAGCAGAACTAACTATGTAATTCTAAAAGGGGAAAATAAATCTTTAATGGAATAGAAGATTTTTATGCACTTCTGAGGAATTAAATTGTTCCATTTAGCTACTACTTGCTGTGTGACCCTGGGCAAGTCACTTAACTCTGCTTGCTTTAGTTTCATTTGTAAAATGATTTGGAGAAGGAAATGGCAAACCATTCCATTATCTTTTCCAAGAAAACCTAAATGGTGCCACGAAGAGTCAGACTACCTAAATGACTGAACAACAACAAAATGTGTCTTGGAATTTGCAGCTCTTTTTTCTTGAGAATTCAATGAATTCTTTCCAGGTATATAATTTTTTGAGTTCAGAAGTTCTAGGCCATTTTCTTGTGTTATGGTATTAAGGTTTTTTGATTTGTCATATTCTTCTGGGATGCTTATAATCTTTAGGTTGTCTTTGTGCATTACGTCTTCAAAATCAATATTTTTGCTTAGGTAGAGAGTGTATTTTCTTTTAATGTTACTTTTCACATTATCCTTTACTTCTGTGTATTTTCATTCCCATTCCATTGTTCTAATTTCTTTGGTGAGATTTGCTGTCAGATATTCAAGTTTTTGTTTTTCATTCTGAAAATTATTTTTACTTTTCATGCCATAAGTTCTGCTCTTATAATTTTCATTTCTCTTTTAAACCATGCTGGAACACTGTATTATGATTCCATGTTCTCATTTAATTCTACAGAGTCCTCTGTCTCATTAAGTATTGGATTATTTTCCTTTTGTTTTCTAATACTTTTTCATGTATATCAAAACTGGTTTACTAGGTTTGGTGGCCACATTTTCTTCTATTGTTAATGTTTCTTGTTGATTTGTCTTCTGATATGCAAGATCTTTTAATTTTCTTCTTAGTTTTTGGTAATTTCAATCTTAATTTTTTTTTCTCCCAATTCTCACTTTCTGAATCCTTCCCCTCCTTGTAAGCTGAATCTCAAAGCATCTCAGCCTTCTCCCACATGGGACAATTCACAATTTACCAGCCTATTCCACAAATGTCTTTTTGGGGGACAGAACTAGCCCCAGCTAGATGGTGATCTCTTTCTCTCAGGCTCAGTGTGATACTACACAGCATCCTCCTCAGTTCTCTGGTCTGACAATTCAAAGAACTGCCACACTGATGCCACTGTAACAGGGGGAAATTTCTCTCATTTGGAGTTTGAGTCTCCAAAGCTCTGGCTGGAAGGAGGGAGTAAGCAGTAGACACATCTATAGAGCCTTGGGCCTGGTATAAAGAGGACTTGTATTCAAATATGGCCTCAGACACTCACTAGCTGTGTAATCTTGAGCAAATCACTTAAACTCTTTTTCCTGTTTTTTAAAAAATCTGTAAACTGAAGGTAATAATAGCACCCACCTCCCAAGATTGTTGTGGGGACCAATGAGATAATATTTGAAAAACACTTCACACAGTGCCTGGCAAATAAGAGATGTTTTTAAAGTGTTAACTATAATCATTATTATTGGGGTGTGGGATTTAGCCCTATTTCAAATCCAAATTTGTATCCTGCCTCTTTGTCTAGGTTCCTCCGTGGTCTTTCAGAAATCTTTACCATACATAATGCTGCTTTGACCTAGGCCACCTAGGCCACACCAAAATTTTATAGCCTGGAGCCATTGGATGGATATCCATTTGAATGGAAAGGGGGGCTAGTTGGAGTGTGGGATTGGCTTTTGTGGGGTTTCTTTTCTGACATTTCTTTTGGGTTCCATGTAACTTAATATTGTGGAGATTGTTGAAATCACTTTATTTTTGCTGTGTAACATCTCTTTTAGAGAGATTTGAGAGATTGTGAGGATCATGAAAAATGTCTAATCCTCCATCTTGTTGGTCCCATACCCCAGAATCCATCTCCCTCACTTTTAAGGGATAGAAATCAGGGAAGCTAGTGCCTTTTTTTGCTTTAGAACTTAACAAAAAAAAAAATCATGCCCCTTGACCAGAAATATTTAGGAAGCAAATAGATATAATTCTAATTAGGTACCCTTGTCTCTCACAATAGTTAGCTTTTCCTGCTTTCTTCCAGGGAGGAATCAGTCTCCATTGGAAAAGATGGAGTAAGATTTCAGAGGTAAGCATCTTATAACCTGTATTTAGACAACTAACAAAGACATACATATCTTACATATGGCCAACATACACCTTATACAGTCTATTTATTTAAAGTTTTCCATCAAATGCTTAAAGAGATCAGCTTCAGTTATCACTTATGTGAGAGTACTTAATTTCCTAACTTGGTCAAAGAAATGAGTTGTCATTGTATGCATTTAAGTATACATCCTGGTCCAGTGCATGTATTAGGGATTCAACATATGTCTGTAGAGCACTGTGTATATGTGCACATGCCTTTTCACAGGCAAGAGAGGCACACTGCCAATAACTATGCTGGATAAATGCCATTATGAAATATATTTATGGAAAAACAAATTCTCTCACAAGTACTTCTCTCCTATTATTTGATTATACCCATGCCTCAATTGATCTTTAAGTCTTCAACAGCCTGATCAGTTTCTACAAGTGTAAGGTGATACTAGTACTGAGATGTTTCCAAAAGAAACTTGAAGCAGTGACTATCCAATACTTACTGAGATGTTTCCAAAAGAAACTTGAAGCAGTGACTATCCAATACTTTAAATATAATCCAGTTAAGTGAGGGAAAATAGATCCATGAGGCAGTTGTGATCTAAAATCAGAAAAGATCTCCAACAAATAAACATTATCATTTGTGATGAAGGACAAAAAATGACACTCTTGGAGTTTTGTTTACACACACATATGTGTATATACGACTACATATATACATACACACATATGCACACATATGTATACACACATATATAGTTCCTTTTTGCTCTTGCCTTGTGAGATTTCTCCTTACCTCTCCTTGGGCAATCCCTCTCCTAGCCGTTTCAGTTAATGAGCTTTGTTAGCTCATTTTAATTATGCTGTATTCCCACAAGAGCTTCCAGATTACAAATGGCTTTGTTCCAAGGTTCTTATTACAAAGTATTGTGTTGCCCTGAAATTATCAGGTGACCTACATTCATTTTGCTTTTCCAAAAAGTCATTAAGCAAAGTAACTCTTGAGCTACAGGAAGAGAGGGCAGCTGTCACAAGCCCTTGGCCAGTACTACAAACCTAAAGCCAAATTATAAAAGCAAATAGAAGACTATCCCCTGTTTATAGCCACAGACAAAGTAACTTGATAATTGAAAGTCAGATAAAGACAATTAAGAAAATTAAGTTAGAAAAACAGAAAGGTTGACATGATAAAGAAGTATTCTCAAGGTTCATAAAAGTGTTTAACTCTCTCTTGTTCTCTTTCTGTGTGTGTGTGTGTGTATGTGTGTGTGTATCCAGAGGTAGAAATAGGAAAAAAAAATGTCCTTAGGTTAGTAGCTCCTGAGGATAAATGATATCCTCTGATTCCTGTTTATTATGAGGTCACATTTATGTGGCTGCTAAACCACAATTCTTTTTGTTGCAATCCCTGCCACTCATCTAGGTATTTTTTGATAGCTTTGAGATATAAGGGTAACTCTCTGAGTTCCAGTGGAGGATGTTTTTCCCCTTCACTGGGCCTGCCTGTGACAAGCCTGTGCCCAGGATGAAGTAGGACCTTGAGAGACCCCAAAAAGCAACTTGCATTTCCTTCTTCTCTAGGACCTAGTGGGATACAAACTACTCAAAGTGTTGTAGTAGCTTCATCCTAGACTCAGGCTTGCTGGGAGTCTTGTGGGGTGGGGCCGGTACAAGTAGCTAGGAGGTCAAAAAATTACTCTTGCATTTTGATGAGAGCAGAAAGGAGAAATCTGAGGCTTGAGGTTTGCCCCTTTAGTAAACCCAAAGAGTTCTAGCAACCAGTTAAGTGGGACTACATTTCCAAGAGAAAGTGTTAAGGATATTTGTGCCTCCTTTGAATTGGGGGAGAGACAAGGAAGGAAGAGCCTCCCAATGTGCAACTCCAAAGGGTTGTTAAACTAGTCTTCTGATTTCAGGTATATATTTTTTATTTGATCAATTTGTTTCATCACTTCTGCATTTATGAATGATGCCAATGATTACTGATACATTTAAACCCATGCCTTAATCACCATTCCCATGGTTGAAAGTTCCCACTATACGTTGGTTGTTGTCCTTTGTTCTGGCAGAAGACCAAAATGACATCACTATGCTAGAGTCAAGTTTCAGCATGTCCAACTGTGGCTGATTAGACCAATATGAGCTTGGAACATTCTACCACAGGTCAGGTACAAATAGTCCACATGAACATTTGGGGTGGGCACTCCAAATTTGTGCATCCTACATTTCCTTTGAGCTGTCTCAATTCTGCTTTACTCGTAGAGCACAGTACCTTTCTCTGATATGGACACATAATGCAGAATGGTCCTGTGCCAAAGTCTCCCATGTCACACAATAAATTTCAAAGATTTTTGTTTGGGTTTTTTTGGGTTTTTTTTTTTGCTTTTTGGAGGGCAATTGCAGTTAAGTGACTTGCCCAAAGTCACATGGCTAGTAAGTGTGTCAAGTATCTGAGGTCGGATTTAAACTCAAGTCCTCCTGACACCAGGACCGGTGCTCTATTTGCCCCAATTTCAAAGTTCTTAAGAGAGACCTTGAGAGTGTCCCTGTATCGCTTCTTCCGATTACCATGTGAATGGTTTCCCTGTGTGAGTTCTTCATAAAATAGTCTTTTTTGGCAAGCATACATTTTGCATTCAAACAATGTGGCCAGCTCATCAGAGTTGTGCTCTCTGAAGCAGAGTTCAAATGCTTGGTGGTTTTAGTTCAAGTAAGGACCTCAGTGTCTGGTACTTTATCTTGCTGAGTGATCTTCAGAATCTTCCTAAGACAATTCAAATGTTATTCAGTTTTCCTGGCATGACACTGGTATACTGGTAAACAAAATTTTGGCAAGCATGAAACTGATGTACAATGCTGATGAACTTCGCTGGTATATAGCACTGCATTTGTTCCACTTCCATAGTGTTCTCTGCAGACCATCATCAATCAATGCTGAGGTCAGGTTGAAGTCAATCACTCCCTAGCTGAAGTTCCAACAGAAGAAGTTTTGAATGCCATTAGGCTATTCTTGTGTGGCAAAGCACCTGGTGCTAACTCTAGTCCAGCTGAGATTTACAAGGTAGAGGGGCCATTGCTCATACAAAAGTTGACTGAAATTTTCCAGGTTATATGGCAAGAGGAAGCTATCAATCCTTCAGGAGTTCAAGGAGGTCTCCATTATCCATCTCTATAAAGATAAAGTAAATAGATTGTCCTGTGACAAACACAGAAGAGGTCTCTCTCTTAGTCATTGCTGCCAAGATTCTTGCCAGAGTCCTCTTTAATCGGTGGATTCTTTACCTGGAAGATGATCTTCTACCCAAGAGCCAGTGTGGCTTCAGAAAGGGCTGAGGAACAGTTGATATGGTGTTTGCTGCCCAGCAACTCCAGGAGAAATGCCAGGAGCAGAACAGAGATCTATATACGATGTTTGTAGATCTGACCAAGGCCTTTGATACTGTTAGTCATGAGGGCACATGGAAAATTATGTCCCACTATTAACTTTCATACTATTGTACTTTCATACATATTGGGTTGTGCTTGTAAATGTTGAAAAACTGTTTCTCTTGGGGGGAGGGGGCAATGTGCACAAGGCATAATTTTAAGTTTAATCTCAATTATTGGCACTTTACTCTGGTAAATCAACAAAACAGTTAGTCAAACCCTTATTTGTTTACTTGTCTCTGAGGTATAGATCGTTGAAACTGACTCTAGTACACCTCTAACATACATCTTTTTACAACAGGAGCCAGAAATGTTTGGTTGTTCTTTTCCTCCAGAAAAATTCAGAGAATATAGATAATAGAATATTAGACCTGGGAAGGACTACACAGGCCATATATGTTTGCATGGCTGTGCATACACATGCATATATACACAAATGTATGTAATATGTAAAATATGTATAAATAAGTAATAATATAATAATAAGCATATATCAGATATAATATGCAACAAACATAGGTGCATCTATATCCATAAATCCATGCACATATTGGATAATAACCTTTACTCAGAGAAACTTGCTACTGAGATATTCTCTCAGTTGTTTCCATTCTAATTTAAACTGAATGTGTGTGTGTGTGTGTGTGTGTGTATGTGGGTGTGGTTGAAAACTTCTTTAATTGATGTAATTCAAATTGTGCATTTTATCTTTTATGATTCTCTCATTTGGGTCATGAACTCTTCCTCTCTCGATAGATTGAAAAGGAAATCTCTTCTTTGCTCCTCTAATTGTGATATGATTTTTTTTTTTACATCTAAGTCATGAATGCATTTGAATATTATCTTGGTCTATACTTAAATTCTGTCAGACTACTTTTCATATTTTTCCAGCAGTTTTTGTCAAATAGGAAGTTCTTTCTAGGAAGAGCCTTTGGGTTTACCAAACAATAGGCTACTGGAGTTATTTACATTTGGTACATAATGGGTCCTACCAGTCATCTCTATTTTTTTTAGCCAGTACCAAATCATTTTAATGATTAATGCTTTGTAGATAGTTTTAGATATGATACTTTCAGGCACTCTTCCCAAATTTTTGTTATTTTAATTGATAGTCTTGACCTTTTATTACTTAAATGAATTTTGTTATTATTTTGGTGGTTTGATTTTTATGGTACTGAAAAATGAATTAATTTAGATAGTATTAGAATTTTTATGTTGCTTCAGTTTGCACATGAGTAAATAATAATTTATCCAATTTTTTTCCACAGAGCACCCATTGAGTAATTTTTCCCATTATTTAAATCTATTTTTATTTCTGCAAAGAATATTTTATATTTCTGTTCATATATGTCCTGCATGTGGCCTCAACATATTTTATATGTTTTGTAGTTATTTAAAATGGAATTTTTTTCTTTTTATATCTTCCTGCTGGGTTTTGTTGGTAGCATAAAAAAATTGTTAATGATTTATGGGGATTGCTTTATAGCTTATATAATTGTTGGTTGATCATGGTTTCAATTACTTTTTAGCTGACTCTACAGGGTTCTCTACATAGACTGAAACATTTCTCAGGGAGAAAAACATAATTTTGTTTTCTTTTTATATGTTCTTCCAATTTCTTAGTCTTGTCTTATTTTCATAGCTAGCACTTCTATTAATATAACAGATAAGAGCTGTAATGATGGATATTCTTGGCTTTTTACTGATTTTATTGGAAAATCCTCTAGTTTATCTCCACTACAAAAAATGCTGACTCTTGGTTTCATGTCGTTTTCTATTACCATCATAAAGGAAGGCTCATTTATCCCTAAAAAGAATAGAAATTGTGTTTCTAACAGAACAGAATCTGGAATGTCAAGTGAGATTGAGTGACAGGTAGACACCAAAGGTAGGTATAACTTCAAGAATATTAGGGATAAACAACATTTAGAATGTCAAAAGCTTTTCCTATATCTATTGATGAAATCATATGACTTTTCTTGGTTTTGTATTATATTTCCAGTTTCCCTAATGTTGAACCAAAATTGACTTCTTTATTTTTAGATTTAAAAAATGCTGGTATCTTTTACTTTTATTTTAACTAATTTCTCTCCTGTCTTCCCTACCCCTAATCTCTTGCAAAAAGTCATCCCATAAAACAAAAGAATCTATTTAAGAAAAAGAAAAGAAAAACAATGAGTAAAAATTAATATGCTTTAAAAATCTGAAAACATATGCAACATGCTATATTCTCATTTATTCTTTTGGGCCAAGTTTGTTCTTTGTAATTTTGCAGCTTTTTTTTTTTTTTTTTTTTTTTGCCTTCCTGCTATAAATTCATCCTGGTCATAGAAAATACTCTTTGTGATATGTTGCAACAAACTCTTTGTTAATGTTTTATTTAAAATAGGTTAGCATAATTTAGAAATTTTGGTATAGGGGCAGCTAGGTGGCACACTAATAGAGCATTGGCCCTGGAGTCAGGAGAACCTGAGCTCAAATCCAACCTTAGACACTTAACACTTACTAGCCATGTAACCTTGGACAAGTCACTTAACCCCAATTGCCCTGTCTTTTCCCCTCCAAAAAGCAAGCAAAAAGAAAAAAAGAAATGTTTGTCTTTAGTTTTTCTTGACTCTCCCTGGTTTAGGTATGAAGGCCATATTTGTCTCATAGAATTTGGTAAGACCTTTTCCTCTCTCAGTTTTGAAAATAATCATGTAAAATAGGAATTAATTATTCTTGAAATGTTTGATAGAATGTCCTTTAAATACATATAGTCCAAGGGTTTTTTCCTTTGGAGTTCATCTATGGTTTCTTCAATTTCTTTTTCTAAGATAAGTTATAATAAGTTATATAAATTCCCTGTTTCATCTTTGAGCATTTTATATCTTTGTAAATGCTCATTATTCTTATGGATTGTTCTTTCATCCACCAAATCTTTAGGATTGTTAGTGTCCAAAATTTTTAAATCATTTCTTTTTTTAAAAATTCATTTATTTACTTTTAGTTTACAACATTCAATTCTACAATCCTTTGAGTTTCAAACTTTCTCCCCCTCCCTTACCTTCCCCCCACCCCCATGGTGGCATACAATTGCAATCAAATATAGGATCTACAAATATCTTCACATTAAACATTAGTCAAGCCATAAAGAAGGATCACAACCAATGTAGTGAACAATGAGAAAGAGAAACAAAACAAAACAAAAAAGAGAGAGAGAGAGCAAGTAGTTTGCTTCAATTTGCATTCAGACTCCATAGTTCTTTCTCTGGATGTGGATATCTCTTTCCATCATGAGTCTTTTGGAGTTTTCTTATAACCTTGAATTGCTAAGAAGAACCCAGTTTATCAAAGTTAGTTGTCACACATACATTGTGTCTATAATTGTGTACAAATTTCTCCTGATTCTGCTCTTCTCACTCAACATCAGTTTGTATAAGTCTCTCCAGGTAAATGTGAAGTCCGTCTGCTCCTCATTTCTTATAGCACAATGGTATTCCATTACATTCATATACCACAACTTGTTAAGCCATTCCCCAACAAATGGACATCCCCTTGATTTCCAATTCTTTGCCACCACCAAAAGAGCTGCTATAAATATTTTTGTATGTATGGGTCTTCCTCCCACTTCTACGATCTCTTTGGGATTCAGCCCTAGAAGTGGTATTGCTGGGTCAAAAGGTATGCACTTTTTTATAGCCCTTTGGGCATAGTTCCAGATTGCTCTCCAGAATGGTTGATTCAGTTCACAATTCTACCAACAATGCATTAGTGTTCCAATTTTTCCACGTCCTCTCCAGCATTGATCATTTTCCTGTTTTGTCATCTTAGCCAATCTGACCAGTGAGATGTGGTACCTCAGAGTTGTTTTGATTTATATTTCTCTAATCAATAGTGATTTAGAGCATTTTTTCATATGCCTATAAAAATCTTTAACTTCTTCCTCTGAAAACTGCCTGTTCATATCCTTTGACCATTTGTCAATTGGAGAATGACTTGTATTCTTATAGATTTGACTTAATTCTCTGTGTATTTTAGAAATGAGGCCTTTATCAGAGACACTGGTTGTAAAAATTCTTTCCCAATTCTCCATTTCCCTCTTAATCTTGGTTACATTGGCTTTATTTGTACAGAAACTTTTCAATTTAATGTAATCAAAATTATCCATTTTGCATTTCATAGTACTCTCTAACTCATGTTTGGTCATGAAATCTACCCTTCTTTATCAATCTGACAGGAACACTATTCCTTGCTCTCCCAGATTGCTTACAGTATGAGCCTTTATATCTAGATCATACACCCATTTTGACCTGATTTTGGTATATGATGTAAGATATTGGACTAGGCCCACTTTCTTCCATACTATATTCCAGTTTTCCCAGCAGTTTTTGTCAAAGAGCGAGCTCTTATCTCCAAAACTAGGGTCTTTGGGTTTATCAAACAGTAGATTACTATAGTCTTTGCTATGTCACATGTACCTAATCTATTCCACTGATCCACTACTCTATTCCTCAGCCAGCACCAAGTAGTTTTGACAACTGCTACTTAATAATACAGGTTAAAATCTGCTATGGCTAGGCCATCTTTCTGTAATGGGAATGGCAATTTGGAGATCTTCCCTGTCCCTTAAAAGAACTAGGGGGGAGTTTGAAGACCTCACCTGCTTTGAAAGTAAACTCTGCCCCCTAATTGGCATGTAGTCACATGGAACCTGTGGTGGGAAGAGTATTGTTGAAGGGAAGCAGAGCCCACAGGAAGCTGGTTCAGAGCTAGCCAGACATTGGGGGAGAGAGAGGACACTCATTAAGGAGACAGAGAGGTTTATGAGTACATATTGATCTTGTATTGGTTTGTGGGAAGGTGTATTGGTTGGTGGGAAGGCTGAAGGATGCTGTGGCTCTCAGAGTTATTATAGCTTCTGAATATCTTTGGTACTATGATGGAATCAGCTTACTGGTTTTGGAATTCAGTTTATTGGTGTCTAAATAAATCCTTCAGTTCTATACTCTACCAGGAGAATCTGGTGTATTTTGCAATTGAACATTCTTGCGATACTTATAGTCATGGTCTTTATTGTGATCATGGGTGCTGTAAATATCGCATTGGTGCTACACTTCCCTAGCATTTCTTTTTGTTAATTCCCTTGATATTCTGGACCTTTTGTTCTTCCAAATGAATTTTGTTACTATTTTTTCTAGTTCTATAAAATAATTCTGTGATAGATTGCTTGGTATGGCACTAAATATGTAGTTTAATTTAGGTAAAATTTTTGTATTACCTTGACCTAGCCATGAGCAGTTAATGTCTTTCCAATTAATTAGCTATATTCACATTGTTATCTTATTATAAGTATGCATTTTGGTCTTCCCTATGACTGTAGTAGCTTCTTATGGTTAATATCTCTCTCTCTCTCTCTCTCTCTCTCTCTCTCTCTCTCTCTCTTTCTCTCCCTCCCTTCCTCCTGATGTTTCTTCCTCCCTTCCTCCTTTACATTAGCTCCTTTATATTCATACATACACATATATATACATACATACACATATATACACATATATGTTCCCTTCAGCTATCCTTGTCCTGAGAAAAGTCTTATGAGTTACAATTATCATTTTCCCATATGGGCATATAAATAGTTCAACTTTGATAAGTTCCTTATGATTGAGGCCAAGGCTGGGACCCTTGGTGTTTCCCCTGAGTTACCCTGAGGCTCACAGAGTAAGGCATGGGGGAGGGGTGGTCTGGCCACTTCAGGTTTCTGCCTCTGGGCTGGAGTTTGGGCAAGCTCAGCAGCTGGTAGCCTGCCATGCTGGTGTCTGCAGATTTCCATGATTATGCTAAGGCACACCTGGGTTCCTGGTGTTAGCACTTGCTGGGTCCACCTCCCTGGGCTTCAGGATCTTCTGCTGGTCAGCTGAGATGGGGTTTGTTGGGACACCTCCTGTCATTCACTTCAGGCTAAGCACAGCTTCTGTCACACCCTTTCTCTAGGACTCTCAAGCCTGCTGCTGCTTCCATTATTTCAGGATTTTACACTGGAGCAATAATCTCTGGGTTTTCAGTGTAAAGGAGGGGGATTAGAGCAGATAGGGTTTGCTCTGCCATATTGGCTCCTGGAAGTTCAGGTAGGTGATTTTTAAACATTTAGGCTGTGGCCTGATAGCCCCAGGAGAAGCTGCTGTTGCTGCCATAGGCCCTATACTTTCTCTTACCTAGCTCAGACCAATCCTCTCGTGGTGAGAGGTCTGTGAAGGCAGGGCTCCCTCTCCTTCCCCCCCTGCCCAATCCTATTCATACACTTTCCTGGACTGGGAATCTGCCACAATCCATCTCTCAATGGATTCTGTCATTCTAAAATCCATTCAGATTCAGTTTTTATAGGTTACTGATAGAATTCACAGAGGAGTTCCTGCTTTCACTCTGCCATCTTGGCTGTACCCCCTAATCATTTTTTTACTGATCCTTTACTAAATATAAATTTTGTTGTGTTGTATTTAGTAAAGGATGGATTTAATATTTCTGCTTTTCTCCATTTTTGAAATTTTTCTGTCCTTTTTGTGAAAGTGATATGGAATGCTGAGAAATATGTGTCCTTCTTTCTATTAAAATATTGACGATTATAATAAAAAAAAGTTTTAAGTGAGGAACCAAATGCCTTGCAACTATGGATATAAAGAATGTTAATGGCCAAACAATGGCTGGAGAAAATTACAGAGATAAAATGACCAATTTTAATGTAAAAGGTTTTGCATAAATAAAATAAAAACTGTTAAAATTCAAAGAAAAATTTCACCCTAAAATAAAAACTTCCAACTTCAATGGAATGAATTTATTAGAATAAATTCATTAGTCATTCTCCAATAGGATCAATTGGTCAAAAGTTATGAAAAAGTAATTTTCAAGGGAAGAAATCCAAGCTAAAAACAATCATATTGGATAATTCTTCAAACCACTTATAATTAGAAAAAATGCAAATGAGAGCTTTTCTAAGATCCTCCACCTGAGATTGGGCCCATTGACAAAAATGGAAATTCACAGTTGTTGGACACATTAATGCATTGTTGGTAGAATGGTGAATTGATTCAGATAATTTGGAAAGTAATATGCAACTATGTCTAAAAAGTTACTAAAAAGTGCATACTACATACAATGATACTACTACTTGGCCTATGATCCAAATAGATCAGATATAAAAAGAAATAGACTTATATATATAAATATATATATATATATATGAAATATTTATAGCTCATTTTTCATAGCAAAAAAGAAAACCAAGACAACCAAAACCAAAACAAAACCTGTTAACAAATCTGGTCTTCATTAATTGAGGAATTGCTGAACAATTTATGGCCTATGACTTAATGGGATTAATGTGCCATTGAATTGTCATTAAATGACTGAAAAGATAGCTTCAGAGAAAGCTGGGGAAGCTATATGAACTAATGCAGGTTCAGATGAGTAGATCCAGGAAGACAAATTTTAAAAATAACAAAAATATTATAATGAAACACAACTTTGAAAGATCTAAGAATTCTGATCAATGCAAAGACCAACCATTATTTCAGATAATGCTTTGTGAAACATGCTACCCTCCCCAATTGAGAGGTGATATACTCAAGACAGAAATGTATTTTGTGTGGTTATACATATTTATTACAAATATTTTTCCATCTTTTTTTGCTTGAGGGTAGATCTCATTCCCTACCCCAAAACCTGGAAGTATCACCTATTCTTTTCTGATGTCATGTGTACCAGTGTGGCAGTTATTTTGTGAGGGTATCAGAACAGACTTTTTTACTTCCTGTTAGTTTATTTATTTAATCTTTAAAAATAATTACGTGTGTGTGTGTGTGTGTGTGTGTGTGTGTGTATGTGTGTAGAGTTTTATATCACCCTTATTTCTGAATCCCTCCTTCATTGTCTGCTCGGTAAGCCATTCCTCATAACAGACTGGGAAAAAGAAGGGAAAAGCCATTTCACAGAACTAATGACAATCATGTTCTTGCCAACATTCTATTAACTCCCATTATAAGTTTTCAGAATTCCAGGTCTAGTAGAAGGAATTCTAATCAAATAGTCTCTCAATTTTTATTGTGCTTTTCCTACCTAAAAACTTTCCCACTTTGTCAAATGTTGAGGCAAGAGACATTAGAAGTTAGATTATAAGATGTTAGGAGTTGCCTGAAGATGGAAATTAAGATCAAAGATTATCTCTTGCTGTTTCAAAGAGGCAGAGCAGAGCATGAAGATGATAAAAGTGAAAGCTTCAAGTTCTATGTGCTGAGAGAACTGACCTAGTCAGAAGTCTCTGTAACTATAGGGAGTTCATTGGAGAAGAGCCCTTATAGCTGCTAGATGTGATTAGAGGCAGTAGGATCCTTTTTCTGTGTGAAGAACTGATTGGGCCAATCTGAATTTGGTGCCCTTTACAGTTTTAGACTTGACTGAAGACAAACAAACTCTGCAGCTTATCTGGAAATAATTCTGATTATAGGAGAATTCTAAAATGATGATGAGCTTGCTAATAATGAGCCGGGAGCTCATTAGAGAAAGCAAAGTCCTGTTGCATAAAGAGCAGACTGAGTTGTCTGTATTGTTTAGTACCCCTATAGCCAAAGAGAGAGGAAACTCCTCAACTTCTTGCCTGAACATCTGAGGAGTTTTGCAGTTCTTCAATTCAAAGGAACTTTTTGCCATTGACATAGTTTAATGGTACCTCTGTGCCCAGTAAAGGGAGTTGACCTGAACCCTACAAACCTCAAGTTTAAAACTACTGTTTCATTGAATATGATGCTGCTGATTTACTCAAACAATTTAAAACTCTCTGAGCATCCCAAAAGAAGGAAAAAGAAAATAGTTTTGTAAAGCATAAGAGTAGAGAGACTCAGAAGAGGTGCAGCTGAGGGCTAGTAAAATCTATTCACTAAAATTATCCAGTACCTGGGTCTGAAGCCCATAACCATGAGTTACCCTGGATATATGCATTTACTCTTTCTGTGTGCATTGGTGGGAGAGTATGATCCAGGCTGCTTTCTATCAAATAAAAGTTGTATCTTGATAATTAGAATGTTATTCAATAAATATTACCTATTAAAAATGTTAATGTTGAGATTAATTTCCAATTGAGAAGACATGCAAATGCCTTTAGTAAACATATCCTTTTTAAGAGTCAGTGCACATCTCATGAGCTACAATTATCATTTTTTCATGTAGGAATGCAAATAGTTCCACTTTAATAAGTTCCTTATGATTTTTTTTCCTGTTTACCTTCTCCTGCTTCTTGTATTTGAAAGCCAAATTTTCTCTTCAGCTCTGATTTTTTTCATCAAGAATATTTGAAAGTCCTCTATTTCATTGAATGACCATATTTTCTCCTCAAGCATTATACTTAGTTTTGCTGTGTAGGTGGTTCTTGGTTTTAACACTACCTCTTTTGACCTCTAGAAAATCATATTGCAAGCCCTTTGATCCCTTAATGTAGAAGCTGCTAGATCTGGTGTTATCCTGATTGTGTTTCCACAATACTCAAATTGTTTCTTCTGGACAGCTTGTAATATTTTCTCCTTGACCTGGGAACTCTGGAATTTGGCTATGATATTCC
>JAQQSV010001012.1:0-39868 GCA_028646515.1 Pseudochirops corinnae
AGCAGGAGTCCTTAGCAGAGATTCTGGCCCGCTCAAAGCAAAAGGAGTTCGCAGCCGCAGCCACTGCCTCTGACGCCGCTTCCAGTCCGCACCGCACAGAGACTAGCTTGGCTCCGGCGTTCTCTTGCTCCACCCCTTCCTGCTACATCAGCAAGCTCAAGGGGCGTGGAAGATCTTCAAATCCTAGTATCGTTACAGAAGTGCATTTTTTTTTTTATTTTAACCTCCTATATGTCCTGGATTTCTCTTAAGAGATATTATGATGCCCTGGGATATCTCTTTGTCTTACCAAGATAACACTTTAGGCCCTGTATTCATAATTCTTTAGTTTATCCAGAATTTAGAGGCAATACAATCTTTGGAAATGCTGCACCAAGGAATGAACATCTCTGAAAGAGGCACTGTGACATAGCATATCTGGTGTGGAACTTAGAGTCAGGAAGAGACATGAGTTAATATCCCTCTTGACATTTATTAGCTATGTGATGATGAGCAAGTTTCTAGGCTTCTCTGAATTTCTCCATCATTAAAATATAGATATTAATAATATTCAAAGCTTTTAGCTCACTGGATCACTCCAAAGTTTGAATGACAAAATATATATGAAGTACATTTGCAAACTTCTAAATGTTATAAAATGTCATTTAAAATTATTATTTATTATTATTACTCTCATTGAAAATTACATTTTTATATAATTTTAAGATGAGGGTCTTTATAAAGTAGTTTTGCAGCAAAAGGAAAGATATTACAGCAAAGAACTGTTCATCCATTGACTTTAAAAATTCATTTGGAAAAAAAAAAACAACTGATGAATATGCAGTTCTGTTAAAACCAAAAAGGTGGTGATCCACTCTCAAGTACTTCACGTTGATAATCATATGCTACCTTTACTCTAGAATCTGAGAATATATGCTTAACACATCAATTTGTGTACATAGTGAACAATTTGATATCAGCCTGCCTGCCCCTTGGGATTCTTATGCCAAAAGACTGTCTTCTTATCTGGAAGTAAATTGGGATGATAGTTTGTGGGTCCAAACATATATCATAGTAAGATATTTCAAGATACAAAGATATTTCTCAGCAATGTTATGGCCCTAGGTTAGCATAAAACTGAATGTGGAAAGTAGGTATATGGGTTTGTAGTTATTGATGGTCTCTCTATTGCCTCTCATTTCTCATACCTTTCACCTTTAGCCTCCAGTTGATCTCTCAATGCCTTAACAATTGTATCTCCTTAGACTTGGTCTCTTCCAGCTGCTTTGTTCATTTTTATTTTTTTCACTGTTATTTTCATTTCCTTAAGAAGCACACCTGTAACTGCAATGTTCAAATGCAATGCTTTTACTACTATTGATGGTTAAATGTGTTTATTATACTAAACCTTTCCTTTCCTTTACTTTTAAACATTTTCCATTTTTCTGTATCAATGACTGGGTAAAATAGGTCAGACTGAAGTCACTTGCACACACACACACACACACACAAACACACACATATATTTCCTCATTTTTCTTCTTTATTATAACTATGTATCAATTTTGATCATTGCTTGCTTTAACAAGTTGGAGGTCTGATGGTAAACATTCAACTGTTTCAGGAGTAACTTTAATATCAGTGAGTTCGTTCATATCTGTTAAAATATAAAGAATTTCCTTTTAAAATTTTTCAGTGTTCGATTCATTCAGTATTTTCTGATAATTTTCTCAAAGAAAATATTCATGCTTTTTAAATGTAAACTTTTATATATTCTACAAACCTTCACACTATCTCATTCCACAATCCTAAACAATATTTTCCAACTTATTTTCATCATCTTTGCCTGTGCTCACATTTGCATCAAAATAACACAGTATCAAAGTAAATGGTTATTTAATTTAGATGGTCTTATCAAGTTTTCCCTGAAATTTCTATCCTTCCTTATTTTTATTGCAGTCTTTTTGCAATTATATGTTATGAGCACCAAAAAAACCCCTCTATGATCAACTGTCCCATGGAATGAATTTCCTTACTGCATTGGGATTCATGACCAAAACTATTCTAGTAATTATTTTTTTTTTGATGGGGGAGGCAGGGCAATTGGGATTAAGTGACTTGCCCAAGGTCACATGGCTAGTAAATGTTAAGTGTCTGAATTTGGATTTGAACACAGATCCTCCTGACTCCAGGGCCAGTGCTCTAATCACTGTGTCACCTACCTGCCCCTCTAGTGATTCTTTTATTTGCTTCTCTAAGGAGAATGTAGGAGCCTTCATAATTTTCCATTCTATTGTCATTTCTGTCTTCTGATTTCATTTAAATTAAAAATAACACAACTGATATGTTTCAATTCCCCTATTAACATATTGGCCATTGGATAAAGATCTTACATTTAGAGTATCAATAACTATGTTACTAATTATAGGTAATTTTAAAATAGAGTAGTTATTTATTATTTTCCCTTTGAGATTTCCTCCAATTTATTCTGTACAAATCTTACAGGTAAATATTTGTTTGTTTCCTGTCTCACAATTAGAATGTGGATTATTGAGAGGGATTATTATTTTTTTTGCTTTTATATCCCCAGTACATAACTTTGTTTTTTGAATATGATAAATGCTTAATAATAAATGTTTATTGACTTATTGCCTCTTTGTACTTTTCATGATCCTTCTATTCAGCCTCAATAATGGCAAACGTAGATAGTGATTGAATAGTAGAGTAATACCACAACAAGATATTGGAGAAATGAACACATTTCTTTCAAAAATGTCTAGAGAGATGATAGAGGACATGATAGAGAAATGAAAGAGAGATGTGATGATAAAGAGAAAAGAAAGATAAATGATAGAAAAGAGAGATGATGAAAAGAGAGAATAGTTAATATTTCTTTTTCCAAATTCCAGTGCCTTGGTGAAGCAATTCAACTCTACATTGTCTTCACTTTTTAAATCTGTAGCCTCCTTGACATTTTGTTAATTATTCCCAGTCAAGACTCAATTTTATACCACTTCCACCATTCATCACCTTCATTCCTGAATCTGTGCTGCTGAATGAAGATGAAGAAAACCGCATAACTGTTCTGAATGAGTCTACTACAAATTTATGTTATACTTCCTCAAATGAGCCCTCACTGCTGCCAGGTAATTTTACTATATCTCCCTTGTCAATTCACTTTATCACTCTCCATAGTGGCACTTACAAACATTTTCATCCCTCCTCAAACCTTCCATGGCCCCACCTACTCTGCTATCTTTGCAGAAAACATTACTTTGTATTTTACAGAAAAACCAAAACAAAAAAGCCAACAAAACAAAACATTGAGGTAATTCATCATGAATTCTCTCTTCTCCCCTCTTCTTCCTTTCGTATTTCTCAGTCTTTCCTTATCTAATGAATCACTCCCTTCTATCTACAAACAGGCTCATATCTTTCTCAGCCTACAAAAAATGAAACACTTTTCCTGATTCTTCCTTTCCTGCAAACCATCATCTTATATTTATTTGGCCCTTTTAGGTTCCTCCACTTTCTTTTCTTGTAGTCTCTTATTAACACCTTGCAATCTGGTCTCTGAATGTAATATTCTACCAAGATTCACCTCTCCAAAGTCACTAATGAGTGACCTTTAAGTTTTCATACCCAATGACCTTTTCTCCAACCTCATTCTCCTCGAACTCTCTGTAACCTTGGATGCAGTTGATCTCTTTCTTCTTGATAACTCTCTTCTCTACAGGTTTTCAGGACACCACTCTCTCCTGGTACTTTTTCTACCCATCTGGTCACTCTTACATCTGGTTTTGTTGGAATTCTTCTAGATCATACCCTTTAATCATAGGTGTACCTCAAGTTTCTGTATTTTTCTCCTTTTTCTCTCTCTTTGTTATGTCACTTGATGATTGCATCATCTTTCATTTATTGATTTTCTGTCTTTATAATGATGATCCACAAATCTACCTAAGTATCACTTTTAGGATCATACAAAATATACTCTGGTATTCTAAGTTCTTCATAGCCTAGCCCTCTCCTACTTTTCCAGTCTTAATATATCTTCCTCCCTGACATACTCTTCCATCCAGTGATGCTGGCCTTCTGGCTGTTAAAAGAATAAGATACTCCATTTCTTAGCTCTGAAAATATTATCTGGCTGTCCTTCATGCCTAGAATTCTCTCTATCCTCTGCCTACTAACCTCCCTACTTTTCTTTAAGTCTCAACTAAAATCTCTTCTTTTAAAAGAAGCCTTCTCCAACCAATCTTAATTCTGCCTTCATTCTATTAATCACTTCTCAAATATCCTATACATATCTTGCGTTTTTGCATGATATATACATATATTTATGTGTGTATGTGTATATATATACATATATATACATATATATATATGTATATACATACATACACACATACACAGCTAAATTGTATGTTATCTCCTCTTTTAGATTGTAGGCTTCTTAAGGGCAGGCTATCTGCCTCTTTTTGTATCGCCAACACTTAATAGAGGGACTGGCAAATAATAGGCACTTAAAGAAAGTTTGTTGATTAATTGCCTGATAGAAGAAAGTTGTTAGAGTAGATATATGGATGCATAGATAAATACAATCCCTACCCTTATCCTCAATGCGAAAGCTTCTGTCATGACTTATATTTTGTTACATTTCATCTATATCTTAGAGAAATCCTTGATATACTGAGAGTTAGTGATTTGTCCATCATGACAAAGCAAGTGTATACCATAGATAGAACCCTAAAACGGGTCATCCTTACTCCAAATCTAGCCTTCCATCCACTACTTCATGTTAGTTAAACCACCACCACTACCACCACCACAACATCAGCCACCAAAACCACAACCACAACAGCAGCAGTAGCTGCAACAGCAGCAGCAACATGAAAATATATTTTACTTAACATTGAAATTACAACTGGATTAACCCACACTATACATTGAACTTCATAATGTCACAACTAAATTCAATCCAGTCACACATGTGTGCTCTATGTGCCTTTTTCTTCACTGAGGTGAACCATTTGTCACAGTATCCTTGGCCCAACTTAACACTTAGAAAAGGTAATTTCAATTTTTATTTTCTCACCTGTAGCTTTACAAAACTATTACAGAGAAATGACATAGATCAAAATGCTAGGTGTTTTTGGAAACTTGTTTTTTCACCTAAAGAGGATGCCAAATTATTTGGCAGTTTTGGTTTTCAGTTTATTCCTGCTTACAGGAAGTCCTTCTGTTTCAAATTTTTGGAGGATTCTGTAAACTAAGTCCTAGTAGGAAAGGAATGTATATTTTATAGATGAATGTATTATATTTTTCTATCATTGTAATCCATTTGCTGTTTTATAGATTTAAGGTCCTCCAGGGAGAGTCACAAATCCACATAATGTCCTCAAATGTAAGATTTTGAATTTCATGTCCTGATTTAACTGAAAGATGTGTAAAATTACAAATACTTAAATGATTCCCCACTGAATTCACAGTTGTACAATAGATATTGAAGAGTGTGAAGTATTATAGAGTTGGTCAGTCGGTGGCATATGTGATGTTGAGAAAAAGTACTACTTGAAATCTACAAGTGGAACTCAAGTGCAAAGTTTAATTTATTTAAACAAGCCTCATATTTTGCTCCATAACATTGTAATGAAATCTTCTGTTCAGTAAAATGGCCAGTATGACTTGCTTAAAAGTGAAAACAAATCAGCTTTATTTTTTAATTCTCTCTAGAGATTTTTTTTGGATAAAATCAGGTATTTTCTGTGTGGATCATGTTCAATTTTCACCTGCCCAAAGTCAATAGTGCCAGCTTACAGATACCAACAAGGGAAATCATTGACAACATTCAGAATTTGACCTTTTGGAATGGTAATGTACTAGGGGTGAGGATTTTTTATTCTATGTGTTCACAGTTCATTTTGGAAAGTGAAATTTGATTTCTGTTCAAAGTACTTCTTTTTGTAATATTAGAATTGTAGTTGAAAGTGATCTTGGGTTTCATGAAAATGACAAAACTTTTAGCAAATTTTTTTGATAATAGCCAGAAAATCATTGGTTGAAGCTCAATATTAATATGCTATTAATTACATACTAAACATAAATAGATATTATATGCATATATTCATGTATATATATATGCATGTATATATATACATACGTATATATGCATGTGTATATATGTGTGTGTATATATTATATATGTATATATGTATATATATATATGTGTATATATATATATATAAAACAGCTGTTCATTTAACATAATGAGTTTTTGCTTAATAATTTGAAATGTCTATGAACAGTTAAGAGAAGTACCAGAAGAAACTTCTCGATTTAAAGTAAGAAGCACTAGTTTGTAGTTCTGGGCAGGTAAGACAATTTTTAAGGAAAATTACTTCTTTGAGTCTTAGTTTTCATGTCTTTAATTTGGGTAGAATGATATTTGAACTCCCTTCCACACTTTAGTTTTGAGGAGAGACCTTCATAAATAACAAGACTTCACAAAAGTGTAAGATATAAAGAAGTGCAAATCTAGAGTAATGGTATACATCATAATACATATACGCATTAATAATAATTTCCTTGAAATAAAAGGCACATTTAAAATTTAAGTATATTATTTACTTGAAAGATTTAGATCTTCACAAAATAATGCCCTAAGGATTTGTAACATTTAGTAAGAACTTATCAGTTATTTGTGACCAAAATTCAATTCCTCAATTTGTATACCGTTTTAAAAGTTGTTGTATGTATGTAGGCAGTGCAAGATGGAAGGATGAGAAGGAAGAACGCATCAAATCCAAGCATAATCAATTGAAAAAAAAAAGGAATGGAGACTTTGAAGCAAAGTTTGGATCAACAATATCAGGGTATTAATTGTGGGGAAAATTCAAAAAGTGAATGGCTGCAGGTGGCCCAGAGAGAGGAAATGTGGAAGTATGGAAGTCATGAGCAAAACATGCAGTGATGAGAAGTCAAAAGGTGGAAATCAACATGAAACTGAGTTCAAATCCCAGTCCTGCTACTTATTAACTTTGGGAACTTGGAAAAGTGTCAACCTCTCAGCAAATCATCATATAGAAAATGAAGGTATTGTATTCAATGAACTTTAAGGACATTTTAAGCATAAATTTATGATTCTATGATTCCTTGAAACAGTGGAACTCTTCAATCTTTCAAGTCCCTTCCAACTCTGACATTTTGTACAGAAAAGCATGGGAATTGCATGGGAAACATTCACATCTAATTTACACAATTGATTCTACATTTCAACCAAAGAGGAATTTCTATCTAATAAAGATATATTGTGTATCTTAAAACTTTAATCGGAGTTGGAGGTATGGAATCTTATAACCTGTAAAATACATTCACACACTTAAGAAGTTTTGTGAAAATCTTTTGAGGGAAAGTAACTTCACCTATAAATTCATTTTTTTAAATAAAGACAAAAAATAATTAAAACTGCATGTATTTTATACTAAAGATTTTTTTGAAAGTAAAATCACTACAGATTAAAGTAAATTGCAATATAAAGTTGTATTAGTATTACTATAAGAAACTGTTCAAATACATAGAATGTGTAGGACTTTTGTTCTTATGCAAAATTAGCAGTAAAATAATTAGAAAAGTACAAATTGATGAAAAAACATGGCCATTTATATGAACCAAAGAGTATTCTACAAATCTCATTACATTCATGGATGTCTGCATAAGGGACCATTGGACACACATGGCCACCTGTCTCCTGTTATTCTAGTCATAAAAAGCAATTCAGGCACATAACAAAGGTAGTTGGTGACTTTGTAAAACAAACAAATGTGGGGAGCCAAAAAGGTATGATCCAGGACTCAGAGACCTTAGTAATGTACCCTAATTTTCAAGGTGACACGGCTTGCAAAGACTGGCTCCCCATAAATGAACTTCAGGGGCACACTTAAAGGACTTCTGTCTGATATTCTGACATCAAAACCTTTGCTCCCAAGCTTCAGGACATGTTCCTTATCATATTATGCTACTTCCAAGTTATAAGAGACTAAGGACTATTGTAAGTCAAAATACCTGATTCTTGGGAATCAGTTTCTATGCAAATGTCTTTGAGATGGTGGCCTGCTCTCCGGGAGGATCCTTTGTCTGTAAGATACATTTTGATAAGAGAAAACTGACCTTCACCATCACTTCCTGGGTCCTTGATAACAAGCCTTATCTTATTCAAGCTACTTCCTGGGTATGGCAGACTATTGTATTAGTAACATAATTCCAGGATATGAGTAAGATACTGTAATACAATTTCAGAATATGATTAAGATAACAATACTTGAATCTTTGTCTTTTGGATCCTTAAAAATCTTGTTCAAATCATCATTAAATCAGAGTTCTTTCCAATGAACTACACATCTCATTAACTCTTTATCACATCTTCAATTACACTTGTGGCTGGTACCCAAGTGGCCACCAATAGACAAGCAAGCAAGCAAGGAAATAACCAAAACAAAAAAAAAAAACAAAAAAAAACAACAACATCAACAACAACAACAGTAACAACAACAATTAAAAACGCAAGCTAACAGCTTGTTTGCTATGGTTTTTCCTGAGATTTCTAACAAAAAAGTGTTTACAAATTATTGCTTGAAGGTATTTATATTACCACTGTCTTACTTGTCACAGTAAAGTTAATACGGTTTTGATATTCTAGAACACGAGGTGGTGACCTGTTCTCTTTGAACTCTTTCTCACTGATAGTCACAGTGAAAATATGAAAATACAACATTTGCTATCTGACAACTTTTGTTTCTAAGGTTAGAGTAAAAGCAAACAACTCTGGGCAAAAGATTTAACTTTGGCAAATGACAAGTCTGCCTGTTTTAAATCCAGAGCCAGACTCATACACTGGCCAAGTAGGCAAACTATACAAGACAATATGAGAATAAATATTTGGAAAATATGAGGTAACAGAGCTGTAGTGACAACTCATTGCAATTACTACTTCCGTGAAAATAAAGGGTCAGGAAAATAGCACCATATATTCCCATAAAAAAGTCAGATACCTATAAAAACTCATCAGTGTATATAGTATTTTCTTTGATTAAGCCTCATACAAGTAAATTCATATGAAATAATACAAAGAATCCTTGTTTTATAATCAGAATAATCACATTTTTAGGTCTAATGCATCTATTAACTACCCATTTGATCTTGCATGATATTCTTCACATATCTTAGCTTTGGATTCCTCGTTTGTGAAAAGAAGATAGTAGTACTGTGTTATTACTTGATAAGGTGATGACAGAGTTCATGTGGCATATGCGCAAGTCTCTCGTAAAACTTTAACAACTCAAAAACATAAATTACGACTACTTATATCTGTCTTATTGAAAACCTTATATAGTGGTTTGAATTTTTTAAAACTTATTTCCACATAAGTGATATTGTGAAAGAAGACCAAAAGGATAAAAAAATGAAAGTAACATATTTCAAAATATATTTACTTGTTTTTATAAATTTGACTCAGTTCTCGATCTATTTCAGAAATAAGGCCTTTTTTTGATAAATACTTCCTGGAAAAATCATTTCAGAGCCTTTTACTTTCATTCTAATCTTGAATTCGTATTGTTTTTATTTGAGAAAAAAAACTCTTTAATTTAATATAATCAAAATTAGCCATTTTACATCTCCTAATGCTCTTCAGCTCTTATTTGCTCAAAAAGTCTTCTCTTCAAAATAATGAAAAGAAATGCTAGGGAAGGTGGCCTCGTCATACTAGATTTTTAACAGCACTATTTTAACAGCAGTCATCAAAACTACTTGGTGCTGACTGAGGAAAAAAGAAAACTATTTGATAAACCCAAAGACTGCAGCATAGTTTGCTGACAATATTACAAAAATAGTTTGCTATCAATATTCACAAGCAAAATTGGGCTATAGTTTTCTTGTTTTGTTTTTGCTCTTCCTGATTTAGGTATTAACATCATGTTTGTGTCATAAAAGGAATTTGGTAGAATTCCTTTGCCTGTTTTCCCAAATAGGTTAAGTAGTATAGGAGTTAATTATCCTTTAAATCTTTTATAAAATTAGCTTATGAATCCATCTAGCCTTGGAGACTTTTTCTTAGGGATTTTTTCCATGGATTGCTTAATTTCTTTTTCTATAATTGGCTTAAGTATTATATTTCCTCTACTTTTAATCTGGGGTATTTATATTTTTGCATATATTCATCCATTTTACTTATACTCAGATTTGTTGGCATAGAGTTAGGCAAAAGAACTGCATGTTGTTACTTTAATTTCCTCTTCATTGGTAGTGAATTCACCTCTTTGATTTTTGATGCTGGTAATTTGGTTTCCTTTCTTTTCTTTTCTTCTTTTTTTTTTTTTTTTTGCAATTAAGTTAACCAATTATCTACTTTTTCATTAAACCAGGTTTTGAGGTTTTTTTTTTTTAGCTTATTTTTAAAAATTCAATCTTATTAATGTGTTCTTTGATTTTTCAGGATATCTTATTAGGCATTTAACTGGGAATGTTAATGTATTCTTTTTCTAGCTTCTACGATGTCCTATTCTTGATCTGCTCTTTCCTTATTTTATTGATGTAAGCATTTAGAGATAAATCTTTTCCTTTTATATTGCTTTGACTGCATCCCACAAATTTTTGTCTGTTGTCTCATATTCTGATTCTTTTTGATGAAATTAGAGATTGTTTTTGATGATTTATTGTTTGACCAGCTCATTTTTAAATTCTTGAATAAGTTTTAATCATTTTTTCTCATTGCCCTTTCTTAAATATAATTTTATTGTATCATGATCTTAAAAGAATGAATTGAATGTCTTCCTTTCTGCATTTGATTGCCACGTTTTATGCCCTAATACATGGTCATTTTTTGTTCATGTACCTCTGAGGAAAAAAAAAAAAAAAGGATATTCCTTTGTATCCCTATTCAATTTTCTTCAGAGGTCTATCATATCTAAATTTTCTGAAATTCCATTCATCTAAATTTTTTCTTGTGCATTTTGTGAATATATTTTTCTAGTTCTGAGAGAGGAAAGTAGAGGTCTCCCACTAATATGGTTTTACTGTTTTATTTCCTCCTGTAGTTCACTTAACTTTTCCTTTAGGGATTTGAATGCTATGCCATTTGGTGAATATTTATTTAAAATCAATAGTGTTTCATCATGTATAGTGACTTTTAACAAGATATAGTTTTCTTCCTTTTGTCTTTTAATTAGATCTATTTTAGTTGTTGCTTGTCTGAGATTAGGATTGCTACTCCTGCTTTTTTTTTTCACTTCAGCTGAAACATAATATATTCTGTTTTGGCTCCTTACTTTTATTCTGTGTGTGTCTCTCTGCTTCAAATGTGTTTCTTGCAAACAACATACTGTAATCCATTCTATTTCTAATCCACTCAGTTATTATTATTTGTTGTTTTTGGTCATTTCTCCAACTGATGTCATGACTTAAAATTGAGCCCGGTTCTTGGTTTACAGAGGGCACATCTTGAATTTCTTGAGTCTGGTGTCAGGAGTCTATCACTGGCTTTCTTCTCCAGGGCCTCCAAAGCTGGCTGTACACAGTTGCTTTGGGTCTGCTTTGCCTTGTATTGCCAACTGTGCATGGACCTCTCCTGTCTGGCCTGACAAGTACCCTGCTGTGTTGTCCTTTTGAATTAGGACAGCAGGGCCCTGATTACAGATCTGTGATAAGGCTAGTGGTCTCTCACTGGTTTACCCTGACACAGGATGAGTTGGATTGCACTCCCCTTCTGCTTAAATGAGACAGATCTTTATATAGCCTTCCAAAGTTGGGCTGGAAAAGTCTTTCAACTCATAATTTTGTGGGTTCTGAAGCTTCAGAATTGAATTTGAGGTGTGATTTAAAGTTGATTTGAGGCAAATTGCAGAGAGGTCAGGCAACTTCCTCACCTTTCTTTCCCATCTTGATTCCATCTTCAGATTTCTATATATATGCCCATAGACCTATTCAATTATATTGACATCCATGACCCATTTCTTTCTGGATCTCTCTGATTCTCAGACCAATTTGTTGCCAAATTTCCCCTGCTGGGGAAAGGAAAATTGGAGATTCAGATAAGAGAAGAGAGCAAGAATAATGGTCAATCCACTATATTTGTGATGAAGACACATTTAACTTATGTACTAGTAACATGATGGTACTTCAAATTATTTCTTTATTAAGGAATTCTAACACCAGCTAAACTCTCATGAGCAAAGGTATTTAATGGAATAGCATTGAACAACAAAAGCAGCAACTAATTTATTTTTCTATAAACCTTAGACATTCTCCACCACCATCTGTGTTGAAGCAAATTAGCCCTATCCTAAATATTTTTTCCATATGTGCATGTCAATGCAATAGATTTTGGTCATATGTGTAACCCCGCCCCCTGATGAGGATGGAAAGTATGTCTCAGGTTTATGGGGAAAAAAAATAGATGTTGCTTTTATTGTTTAATGCTATTTCATTAAATGTCTTTGTTTTGAAGTATATTTTTCCTCTGATTGAATAAGGAAAAAAAAATTAACACAACCTTGGGAGCTCATGAGCTGTGATTTTTGAGTGGATAAAAATCCCCAGAAGTCCTTGAATCTGGCACAACTTTTTAGAAATATCAATTTCACAAATGCAAGATAAGTAAACAAGGTTTCCTATTCGTTCCTCTGAAAGAGATAGGGGAATTTATTGTTCTCTCAACTCCATGTGAACAAAGATTTTATATTAAAGTAAAATACAAAAATACAAACACCTACTTTTAGGCCACATTAAGAATATCTATACGGCAGCTAGATGATTGAGTGGGTAGAGTGGTGGACCTGAAGTAAGGAGATCTCATCTTCCTGATTTCAAATCTGCCTTCAGACATTTACTAAGTGTGTTACCCTGGCTAAATCACATAAACATATTTTCCTCATGTCCTTATTTATAAAATGATCTGGAAAAGGAAATGGCAAACCATTCTTTGACCTTTGCCAAAAAAACCCTAAATGAAGTCATGAATAGGAGAACATAACTAAAAAACAATTGAATAACAGGAGAGGTATATCTTCAATTCCACTGATTTATTTGTTACCCATATTCCACTCATGGGTACAAAGTAATTGTAATTCATTACCATAACTTCTGACTCTACCCAATTGCCTTCTGAGATTATTTATTGCCTCTATTCCTATTCTATTTAATAGTTATATCTATATTGTATATATTGTTGAAGAGATATATCTATGTGTTTTCTTCATTCTCCCTTTACAGATTATAGTATCAATACATTAATTATCTTAATTACAGTGAAATTCATTCTTCTATACTATTATTGGCCTGATAGTACAACTGCTAAATCCATAATTTCTAGCCACCAATTTATAATTTCTTTATTTTTTACATTGTGTTCCAGAAAGCAAGATCACATTTTCTAACAGTATTTTCTTACTATATTGTTCCCCTTCCATATAATATCTTATTTTTCCCCATTATCATGTAAGCTCCTTGAGGGAAAAGATATTTGTCTTTTATCTTTTTTTTCCTCAGTGCTTATCAATGTACCTGGCATATAGCAAATACTAGATCCTTGTTGATTGATCCTCTAAAATTCTACTTTCAATAAATATCACTTTTTCTCTGTCACTAAATCCTTCAGTTCCCTGTTAAGGCCTTCGTATTTTCTTTTCTCCAAATTCAATGGCCTTTTAAAAGCCATTATTCTTTTTGACCTTTCTTTAATACTTGCCACTATTCATCACCTAACATTGCATTAGTTTTTTTTTTTTTTCTGACATCCCATTCAGTCCTATTGAATGCACAGTCCACTCTTGGCTCTAGATACTTTATACCAACAAAGTACTGCCTAGTCATTGCTCCTCCATTTTATATTGTTGGATTAGATTTTTTTTTTAACAAAGATTAATATATTACATTTAGCCCTCTTAAATTCTATCTTATTAGATTCTACCAAGTGTTCTCCCTGTAAAGATCTTTTCAAATCTTGAAATTGTTATATGAGGTACAGGTTATTCTTCTTAGCTTTGTTTCGTCTACAGATTTTATAAGCATGGCAGATATACATTTAACCATGCTATTGATTTAAAAAAAAATGTTTCATGTAGAGAGGCAACTTTTTGGTGCAATGGAAAGTTCTGGATTTAGAGTCAGGAAAACCTGAGTTCAAATCCTTCTTCAGACACATGTCAACTCTGTGACACTGGGCAAATTGCAATTTCTCTATGATTCAGTTTTCTTACCAGTGAAATGGTGTCTCTTCTAACTCTAAATCCAGGACACTATAATAACAGAATGATTCATGACACACTCCTTACCAAGGTGACAGTGGATGGTGACCTGTGCTAATTCCTGTCCATTGTGGCTTGCCTTGCTTTTTATTGATTTGTAATTGTTTGTTTTCTTTATATGGGGATTCAGCTTCATTTTCAGTTTTCTTCCACATTTCCTCTCTCAGAATCTTGACTAAAGGTCCTAATAATAGAGTTGCTAATTATGGAAATGGTTATGAGGTAAAAGTCTATAATTTTCCTCAGCAAGGAGGAAGAAGGTAAAAATATTTCTAGTGTAAAAATGTGAATCATATATAGAATAGGTCATCTATTCCTAAAAGGGGGCTGTTGAGGAATAACAAATTTGGAAACGAGTAGAAATGAATTGAGCAATATTTCATGACTAGCACAATTCAATCCTTGTTCAAAAAACGTTGGTTTCTTTGTAGAGCTGCTAAAGAACTTTTTTTTTTTAACATTTCATCCTTCATTGAGTACAGTCTGATCATGCACTGAGTAGGACCACCTTTCTAGTGGCCTAATATCCTCTATGACAGTGACTTCTTAGTGTTAGTCTATTTCTTCTCTTGGTGTCAGTACAATCATTTGAGTAAATGCTGCTAATTATCTGCACTCACAGATTTCCCCAGAGCCTTCAAAACATAGAGATCATTGTCAAAGAAACGAGCACACAGGTGAGTCTGAGGAAGTTGGGAGCATAATACTGGTTATTTGAGTCCTTGTTTCAAAATGAGTATAGGTATCTTTTGCTGCCATTATACCTTGGTAGATAAAGGCTTTCTTTTTCACCCTGGATGAAATTACATTTTGCTGCTTTGCAGAGTAAAAGCCAAGAGAGATGACATTCAGAAAACATGTTCTCTTCTATCTTTTGTGGCTATCTATGTAATCAGCTCTTCTGACTCAGCATTTGATTTTATGAGGGAATTTGGGAAAGGGGTAGGATGGGGTTAAGTGGGAAGTCCAGTATTCAATCCAACAATGAGAAATACATAATCAGAATCAGGTGAGGGAATTTGGAGTTGAGGATGGGAGCTATCACATTATGATTCTACAATCTAGTGATACTTACCTCTATTTACCTTTTACCTCTTCAGATCAAATTTTCCATATCAATGAAACAGTAAATGTTATAATGTTTTTAATTATCTTGATGTAATATATAATATATCCTCTTACTTTCTATCCAATCATCCTTATCCTATCTTCTAGTGCCAAGAAGAAAAATCACTACTTGTCATGACAAAGCTTCAATATTTGAAGACTGTCACTAATGGGAGAAATGTATTATTTACTTTCATTTTCAAACTAAACATGCCAGCATCCTTCAAGCTATCTGTGTGGTGTGTGAGTTTTTAATCCTTTCCATCCAGGTTAGCCATCTCTGAATGCACTATAGATTTTCAGTGTTTTATCTAAAATATGGTAACCAGAACTCGACATAAAAATATAGTTACAGGAAAGAGAAAAAAAATGGGAAAAAGAAATTCATATACGATTAAAGATATTGTTAATCAATATTACACTTGCCTAAGTAGCAGAATAATAAAAATTAAACCAAGAAAATATCCTATCGTGTTTAAGGAAAACTATTCTTCTGGGAATAGCATTTTGCTAAATTTCTAAACTGCTTAACTTACCTAGTGAATGGCTTTTCTTTTTATGGAATCAGAGAAGAGAGAGAAGACAAAAACAAGGTACTTTTAAAGCAATATATCATATATTAGGAAAAACAAAAAATAGTTATTTTTTCCACTTTAAAAAAAATTGACTATCCTATATCCATACCATGGAAGGAAGAAATTGGATGTAATCTGACAGTGTAACTCATTTCATTGTTTGAAAGAGGTATTGAATGAAAAAAAAAAAGTATCATCTTAAGAAGTGTTCCTTAAGCAATGATTTTAATATTTGGAACATATTTTTCTTTTAATTTCTTGATTGTATCTATTAGTTTACAAATATTTTTCTTCTTTTGCACATTCCTACAAGTGAGGTTATCATTTACTTAGCAAATAGATTTCAAAAGGCATTAATAGGCAAAGTTTTATAATCTGTGCATTTTAGACATTGAGTCCCAAAGCCAGTGAAAAATTTCATTCTTCAAAAGTTAGAAAGTTTAGTGCGGAGCCAAGATGGTGGAATAAAAATAGGAACTTTCTTAAACTTTTCCCCAATTCTCTGCAAAAAATGATTAACCAAATTTTAGAGCAGCAGAAGTCACAAAATGACAGAGTAAACAAATTTCCAGTCGAAGAGCACCTGGAAGATCAACAGGAAAAGTCTATGGCATTGGAATGGGACAGGAGCACAGTCCAGGGCAAAAAACATGAGCACAGATCAGGCCTCAGCAAAGTGGGAGCAGGCCTCAGAGGACTGAATCATTGAGAGCTGTGGTGGTTTCTTTGCTGGTGCTAAGGAAGAATTCTCTTGCTTTGCCTGTGCTTGAATTTGGGTCATAATCTTAGGTGGTGGTGGTGGGGCAAGGAAGAATGTTGGCAGGGGAGAGCTTGTGGCAATAGAAAGGGAAACTTACTCACATTTCTAAGGCAGAAAAAATGCTTCTAGTCATTCACAGACCAGACAACAGGCCAGGAAAGGAGTAGCCACCTCTCCTTTGATCATATCATTTTGGAAGAAATTAAAATTTACACATCTCCAGAAGCATCTCAGAAAAAATCTACACAGAACTCCTGAAATTTGGGCTTGTATACCCTCCACACTAGAAGCAGCACCTTACCTTAAAAAGTGGTTAAAACGTCAAGTAATTGACTGGGAAAATGAGCAAACAGAGGGGGAAAATCAGACTAAAGAATCTTATATTCATGATAAGGAAGATCAAGACCAAAAAACAGGAAAACAACAAAATCAAAGTACCTACATCCAAAGCCTCCAAGAAAAACTATGAATTGGTCTCAGGCCATGCAAGAGCTCAAAAAGTATTTTGAAAATCAGGGAAGAGAAGAGAGGAAAATTTGGGAAGAGAAATGAGTGATGCAAGAAAATCATGAAAAACTAGTCAACAGCTTACTAAAAGACCCACAAAATATTGAAGAAAATAGCACCTTAAAAACAGACTAACCTAAATGTCCAAAAGGCACTGAGAAGAATGCCTTAAAAATCATAATAGGCCAAATGGAAAAGTCGGTCTAAAATCTCACTAAAGAAAATAATTCATTAAAAATTAATATGGAGGGGGTAGCTACATGTCACAGTTAATAGAGTACCAGCCTTGGAGTCAGGAGGACTTGAGTTAAAATCTGGCCTCACACACTTAACACTTACTAGCCGTGTGATCTTGGGCAAGTAACTTAACTCCAATTGCCTTGCCTTTTCTCTTCCAAAAAGGCAAAAAACCCACAAAAACAAAAAAAAAATGTTAAGATGGAGCATATGGAAGTGAATGACTCTATGAGAAATCAAGAAATTGTAAAACAAATTTTAAAATATAGAGGAAGTATTTCATTGCAAAAACAACTTGCCTATAAAATAGATACAGAAGAGATAATTTGAAAATTATTGCACTACCTGAAAGGGTTGATCCAAAAAGAGCCTAGAAATCACCATTCAGGAAATTATCAAGGAAAACTGCCCAGATACTCTAGAACCAGAGGGGAAAATAGAAGTTAAAAGAATTCACTAATCATCTCATCAAAGATATTCTAAATGGAAAACTCCTAGGAATATCATAGCCAAATTGCGGAGATCCTGAATCAAGAAGAAAATATTGCAAGAAGTCAAAAAGAAAACAAAATCATTTGTGTGCGTGTGTGTGTGTGTGTGTGTGTGTGTGTGTGTACGCATTTGCTCCAACTCCCTACAATCAAATATTGTGGAAACACAAGTAGGATAAAACATGATTTAGCAGCTTTGGCATTAGGGGATCAGAACTTGGGTAATGAAATTCTAGAGGTTAAAGGAATTAGGATTGAAATCAAGCATAATCTACCTAGCAAAACTGGGTGTAATTTTTCATGGGAAAAATTGAAATTCAATGAAATACATGACTTTCAGCCATTCTTGACAAAAAGGCTAAAGCTGAATAAAAAATTTGACTTTCAAGTACAAGATACAAGAGAACTGTGAAAAAGAAATCAGGAAAGAGAAATTATAAAGGATTTTCTTTAAGCTTTTATTTATTTTTAGTTTACATCATACATTTCCAGAAGATTTTGAGTTACAAATTTTCTGCCTGTCTTTCTCCTACCCACTACTCCAAAACAGGGATCCCATCGTATACCCCCTCCCCCAATCTGCTCTCTCCTATATCCTCCCACATCAACCTTCTGACTTTCTCGTAGAGTGAGATGGATCTCCCTATCCCAGTGCCTGTTTATCATATTTCCCAGTTTCATGTAAATAATAACAATAATAATAATAATAATAATAATAATAATAATTTGTGTATGAATGTATATATATATATATATTTATGTTTTAACATTTGATTTTAGAACTTCAAACTCTAGATTCTTTCACTTCTTCTCTTGTCACCCACCCCCCACTGGAAAGACAAGCAATTCAATACAGACTGTACATGTGCAGAAGTTCTCCACAATGGAAATATTGTGAAAGACTGACTATATTTCCCTCCTTCCTATCCCACACTACACTTGTTCTATACTCTACTTTTTTCCTGTCCCCATACAGAAATGTGTGTTTCTGGGGGCAGAGCCAAGATGGCAGCGTAGTAGCAGCAAGAAATCACAGCTCCAACACAGCCACATCAAATACCCCAAAAATATGACTCTAAACAAATTCTAGGGCTCTAAAACGCACATAGATATATTTCCTGCTGGAGGCAGCTCAGCTCAAATCAACCATTTGAACTCTGAGAGCATAAACCAGACCAGCCTGATTCGGTGGTTTTTGCCCCAGGGGCCACTGGAAAAAATGAACCACACCGTGTCTGGAGCTTCAGGAGAGTGGATCTTTGGCAGGTGTGGCAGGATACAGAATTATCAAGCCATAACATAAAGGGACTCAGGTTAGTGGAACTTGGCTAAGAAGCGGAGAAGAAAAGTGGGTACCTCCAAGAAAAGCAAGTCTGGCCAAGCCGCCCCCAGGACAAAGAAAAAGAAAGCAGAGGTTCTGAACTCACCTCCACATTGCTGCTTCAGAGCTCCCGGCCTGCAGACAACTGGGGGGCCAAACGATTGTTCAGAGGCCAAGTGCTCTCACGTTGAGATGCCTGGATCCGGATTGTGGTCTTGGGTGGTGGTCCTGAGGTTTTTTTTTTTTCTCAGTGAGCTGGATCTGGGGAGGGACCTAGCAGCCTCCTAAAAGCCCCAGGAGCTGGGAAAACCCCGGCAATTTCAGACAGAGCTGTTCCCTCTAAAAGCAGCGTTCCAGAGAACTAAAAAAAAAAAAAAGCCATTGAATGGTGACCATGAATAAGCATAGGAAGCAAAGTAAGAACAGCAACCAAACCCTAGATTCCATCTTTGAGGAAAAGAAGGAACAAAGCAGGGAAAGGGAAGAAGACAATGCAGTCAGAATTCCCACCCAAAAAGCTTCCAAGAAACATGAAGATTGCCAAAAAGATAGAGAACAACTGAAGAAAGATTTTGAAAACCATATGAGAGAAGTGGAAGAAAAATTGGGAAGAGAAATAAGAATGATGCAAGAAAATCATGAAAAGAGAGTCAACAACCTGAATGAAGAAATTAACACTTTAAAAAATAGATTAACTCAAATGACAAAAGAGGCCCAAAAAGCCAATGAGGAAAAGAATGTCTTAAAAAGTCGACTTTGCCAGATGGAAAAAGAATCTCAAAAGCATTCTGAAGAGAAGAACACCTTCAAAATTAGATTGGAGCAAATGGAAGCAAATGCCTTTATTAGTAATCAAGATACTATCAAACATATCTAAACAAATGAAAAAATAGAAGGCAATGTGAAATATCTCCTTAAAATAAAACACTAACCTGGAAAACAGATCCAGGAGAGACAATCTAAAAATTATTGGACTACCTGAAAGCCATGATTGAACAAAGAACTTAGAAAGCATCCTTCAAGAAATTCTCAAGGTAAAATTGCCCTGATATTTTAGAACCAGAGGGCAAAATAGAACTTGAAAGAATCCATCGATCACCTCTTGAAAAAGATCCCCAAAAGAAAACTCCTAGAAATATTACAGCCAGGTTCCAGAATCCCCAGACCAAGGAGATGGTGTTACAAGCTGCCAGGAGGAAACAATTTGAATATTGTGGAAACACAATTAGGATAACCCAGGATCTAGCAGCTTGTACACTAAGGGATTAAAGGGCCTGGAATATATATTCTGGAGATCAAGGGTGCTAGGATTAAAACCAAGAATTACTTACCCAGGAAAATTGAATATAGTGTTCCAGGGTAAAATGTGGTCATTCAGTGAGGTGGAAGACTTTCAAACATTCTTGATGAAAAAACCAGAACTGGGAGGGTTGATGGAAGTGCACACTTCTGTAGAGGGACAGGGACAAGGTAGAGAGTGGAATGGGGGAAGGTGGATAGGAAGGAGGGACATGTAATCAGTCTCTCACAATATGCCCACTGTGGAGAGGTTCTTCGTAATTACACATGTACAGCCTGTATTTGATGGCTTGTTCTTCCAGTGTGGATGGCTGACGAGGGAAGAAGAGAAAGATCTAGAATTTAAAGCTCTATAATCAAATGTTAAAAATATATATGTATATATGTAAATATATATACAATTATTATTACTATTATTATTAACTACATCCAACTGGAACTTAAGATTCACAGGCACTGTGGAAGGGAGATTCATCCTGCCCTCTCAGAAAGTTAGAGGAGTGATGAGAGAGGATATAGGAGAGATTTGATTGGAGGAGGGGTCATTCAAGGGGATAGCTGTTTTGAGGGGGCTGTAGGGGAAAGATGGGGAGAAAATTTGTAACTCAAAATCTCATGGAAATGAATGAAGTAAACTGAAATAAATAAAATAAAAATTAAAAAAAATAAATGTGTGTTTCTAACAACAATTTCATGCAACCTGCCCTACCCTCAATCACCACCTTTCTCATCCCTTTCCTCCCTATTCCCTTGTAGGGCAAGATACCCAGTTTAGAGTGTTTGTTTTTCCTTCCCTAAGCCAAATTCAGTGAGGGTAAGGTTGACCTTTTGCCTTCCTGTTCTTCCTCTCCATAGTAACAGTTATCCCTTGGCTCTTCTATATGAGATGATTAGCTCCATTCTGTCTCTCCCTGTCTCCTCTCATTCCATTTTTCTCTCACCTCTCAATTTGACATTTTAAAATATCATCCCTTGCTATTCAATTGATCCTGTGCCATCTGTCTACATATACCTGTACACATATATACACATACTGACATATGTATTCATAAGCATATAGACTCTCCTATAGAGACATATGTATATGTATGTATATAAATGTATGTGTATATATATTTGTGTGTGTGTGTATATATAATATAATATGCATATATATAATATATATACATATATATACATATATTATATACACACACACACACACACAATTATATTCCCTTCACGTATCCTCACACTGAAAAAAGTTTCGTAAGTTACAATCATCATTTTTCCATGTTGGTATGTAAATAGTTCAACTTTGCTAACTTCCTTATGATTTCTTTTCCATGTTTACCTTCTCATGCTTCTTGTGTTTGAATGTCATATTTACAATTCAGTTCTGTTTTTTTCCCCCAAGAATGCTCGAGAGTCCACCTCATTGAATGACCATATTTTCCCCTGAAACATTACACTCAGTTTTGCTGGGTAGGTGAATCTTGGTTTTAATCCTAGCTCCCTTGATCTCTAGAATATCATATTGCAGGCCTTTCAGTCCTTTAATGTAGAAGCTGCTAGATGCTGGGTTGTCCTGATTGTGTTTCCACAGTATTCAATTTGTTTCTTCTTGGCAGTTTGTAATATTATCTCCTTTATCTGGGAGCTCTGGAACCTGATTATAACATGCCTAGTAATTTTCTTTTTGGATCTTTTTCAAGAGTTCATTGGTGAATTGTTTCAAGTTCTATTTTGCCCTCTGGTTCTAAAATATCAATGCAATTTTCCTTGAGAATTTCCTGAAGGATGATTTCTAGGTTCTTTTTTTTGATCATGCTTTCAGGTAATCCAATAATTTTTAAACTGTCTCTCATGAATCTATTTTCCATGTCAATAGTTTTGTTTTTTTTAATGAGATATTTCACATTGCCTTCTATGTTTTTCATTTGTTTGGATCTGTTTAATAGTATCTTGATTTCTCATAAAGTCATTTGCTTCCATTTGCTCCACTCTAATTATGAAGGAATTATTCTCTTCAGTGAGCTTTTGAGATTCTTTTTCCATATAGTAAATTCAACTTTTTAAGGCATTCTCCTCATACGCTTTTTGGGCCTCTTTTGCCATTTGAGTTAGTCTATTTTTTAAGGTGTTGCTGAGTTTTCTTTGCTTCCTTTGCCTGCTCATGTTGCCCTTCAATTACTTGACTTTGGGGTTCAGTAGAACTCTGCTTTCAGAGTGGAGATCTTTGTCCCAAATTGCTGGTGTTTTCGCAGCTGTTGGACTTATTTGGAGGCCACTGTCTCTGTAGCCCCCACCAGCTTCGGCTCACTGGTCCCCCAACTTAAAACCATCACCCAACACCACTATCCCAATCCAGGGAACTTAATGAAAGAGCACTTAGCCTCTGAATGGTTTTTTGGTCCCTGTGCAACCTGCAGTCTGGGAGCTCTGAAGCAGCCACATGGTGGTGGCTGCTGGGCCACCACTTCAGACTGCTTCTAGCTCTGGAGGCAGGGCCTAGACCTGCTCCTCTCCCACATATTTGGTGGAGTTCCACTGACCTTTCCCTTTGTCCTTGGCTGTTACGGGTTGGTAATTCTGGAAACCACCACAGCTGCCAGTGATCCACTTTCCTGAAAGCTCCAGCCCTGGCTTGTCCTGGACACCCTGGGGCTAAAATCACATGGGGCTGGGCTCTGTTCCCAGCACACTGTGATGAATCCTTCCTATTTCCCTGTCAAGCTGCCTTCAGAGGGAGCTTTGTTACTCTGTCATTGTGTGGGTTCTGGAGCTCTAAAATATTTTTAGAGTCATATTTTATAGGTATTTGAGGTGCTTATTGGGGGAGCTCATGGAGTTTACCTGCTTTTACACTGCCATTTTGACTTCATTCCCCTTAAAGGATTTTTTAAAAGTAGAACTGTTTACATTCCTACATGGAAAAATTATATGTGTAACTACTGAGATCCTTCTCTGTGTTAGGGTAATTGGAGTGAATACACACACACTCACAATTTGTATATATGTATATGTATATATATGTATACATGTGTGTATGTATGTCTTTGTGTGTATACACACTTATACACACACAGGTCACAGGTGAGTTGATTATGAAGGAATAACATCTAAAATATAAAACTAAGGAATCAGAGAGGAATGCATTGGGAGAAAGAGAAAGGGAGAAACAGAATATGATAAAGTATCTCACTTAAAAGAGGCAAGAAAAACTTTTACAATGGAGCAGAAGAGGGAGGAGTTGGGAAGGAATAAGTGAAGCTTATTCTCATCTGATTTGGCTTATGGATGAAATAACATACACTCATTTGGGTATAGAAATCTATATCACCCTACAGGAAAGTAGGTGAGAAGGCAAAATGAGATAGGAGGGCGATAGAAGGGATGGAAGATTGCTGGAGGGGGTAATCAGAAGTAAACACTTTGAGAATGGACAAGGTCAAAGGAGAATAGAATAAATGGGAGAGAATGGGATAAGATGGAGGGAAATATAGTTACTTCATCACAAAATGCCTGTTGTGGAACTGTTTTGCATAACTACACATGTATTATCTCTATTGAATTGCTTGCCTTCTCAATGACTCTGAGTGGGGAGGGAGGAAGTAGAGAATTGGGAACTCAAAGTTTAAAAAATATATGTTATAAATTGTTTATACATGCAATTGGGAAATAAGATATACAAACAATGGAGTATAGAAATCTATCTTGCCCTACAGGAAAATAGAGGGGAAAGGGGATAAAATAAGGGGTAGTGGTTGATAGAAGGGAGAATTGAATGTGGGAAGGGGTAATCAGAATGGATGTTGTCTTGGAGTAGGGGAGAGGAGAGAGATGGGGAGAAAACATGGAAGTCAAAAGCTTGTGGAAGTGAGAGTTGAAAACTAAGAATAAATAAATTAATTAATTTAAAAAAAAAGAAAGTTCACTGATTTCAAAGTACTGAATGCAATCTTGGTGCTTTTTTTTTTACCATGGTAAAAAAGTAATGACATGGAGACTAAATTACTGGTATGAAATCTTTCTAAATTTAACTAGTTTGGGAAGAATCTGAGAGATATTCAGTTTCTATTCAACATCATAGGAAAAGAGTATAAAGTTTTGTGGGGCCTGCTAGAACTTGTGGTCCTGTTATAGTCTTCAGGAAACCTGGCTTATTTTCATAGTCTAATAAAAGACTACAATCAAATTATGATATTTTAATTCCTCTAATAGGCTGTTTATATATTTTGTATTAATGAAATATAATTCACATAAACTTTTCTCCTCTTTCATCTATTTACCAGAATTGTAGCACAGATAAAGAATTTTAGCACTTAGTGCTATGACTGGAACATAGCCCTCAGTTAAAAAAAAGTTTTATAATATTATTTATTGATTTATTCTAGGAAGTAATAGTCATAAGATTTCAGAATGGACTATCAAAAGAGTTGATTCCCAGTAATATTTAAATGATACCTATTCTCTAATATAATTTTTTTTGAGAAGCATGTCCTATTTGCTTTATCAAAATCAGTTAGTTCCTTTGCCAGCCTTTATTAAAAACTTCATGGTGATTTTAATCATTTCATATGTAAAAAGTAAGTTTTCCTGATGTGTAAATATTCTGAATTTTTTCAATTTTTTTCTTACATTTATTATATTATGTACGTCTATACCACATCATTATGTCATGAAAGTCATCTTTTTCTGCCACTAAAGTTGCTGCCATCAGCCTGAGAGTAATGTTCTCTCTCTCTCTTTTTGCATTAAGTTCCAGCACATTAGGAATTAAGACTTATCTAAAGGCTCTTTCTGGTTTGTTTGTTTAAATCTATCCTGCCACCTAGCACAATATTCTATGTATAGCAGAAGTTTAATCTATATTTGTTGATCCCTGATGGACAGTAGCTAGTATTCTCTCCAACCTTAAATTGGCCTTGTAAGGCCTTATCTGCTTACAAGTTGTATTCTCATTTAGTAATAGGCAAACTCCCTGAAGAAAACAAATCCTTAAGTTCTTTTTATTCACTTGCCAAGCATCAAATAATGTTTTGATGAATATTTGTTGACTTAAAAGTATTAATGCGAAAGTTCTAAAGTGCTATCATAAACTGATGTATCAAAGAATACAGATGAACCATTAAATATTTGAAATCAGATTAGTGAATAATCATTTTTTTAAGAATCCCCCCAAATATGAAAATTTAAATATTTTTGAAGTTAGATTGGTTCAACTAATAGAGTTGAGATTGGAACATTAATTATTTTGTTATATCTTTTTTTGTGGGTGGGAGAAAACTTGGGTTTTTATTTCAAAGACTATGTATTTTGTTTTTACTTGATGAAATGTGAGTTCTGAGAGAGTAAACTCTGTGGCACATGATTATATTTAATTTCTACCATGAAGAATGCATCAAATACAGAGAAACTGAATCAGGAAGCTTATTATGAAAGTTCAGAAGTTACAATTAGGTTTATGATGTGTCTATAAAATCCCTGTGATCTGTCAATGACAGCTGTGTATCACTATTGGTTCAGTTGTTAGTTTCTACTTTCAGTAACTGAAACCAACAAATTAAGCCTAGTAGTATATTTTATACTTAATATTTGCTAAAAAATTGCCTCAAATGTGAGTTAGAAAGATTATAAAAATAAATTGTATTTGCAGTTAGCTGGACTGAAATTGTCATTTATGGAATTTTAAAAGGGAAAATATGAAAATTAATGGTTTAATGTCAGTGTTTTAGGCATCAACTGAATTTATTATGTATTTTATATGTAAAATAAAGTTTCCTTTGCCAATGCATAGTCAAGTAAAAAATAAAAGTCAGACCAACATAGATTAAAATCTCATGGAAATAGCTTATTGTCTCTGCTATGAAAGTGGTTTAAAGTAATGGGCAAAACATGTTTGAATGTTTTATGCCTTAACCATAAATAAGCATTTCTAGTCTTCAGGTTAAAAAACAATTATGCTTTCTGTGAAAGAAAAACAATAAAAATTTATTGTTAAGATTATTTAAAATATTTGCAGTATTTAGTCTTTCAAAGATATCATTTAGTTATAAGCAGAAAAGCATCTTTTTTTTTTCTTAATTTTTCGTTTTAATTACTATAGGATTAGCTAGGTGGTATAATGCAGAGAGTGCTGCACCTAGAATTAGAAATTACAAGTTGTGTATCTTAAAACAAGTCATTTACTCATGGCCTGCCTCAGCCTTCTCAACTGTAAAATGGAGATAATAGTACTAAACTCCCAGTGAGCATAAAAATAAGATAATATTTATAAAACATTTGGTAAACCTCATAACACTACACAAATACTTAATGTAATTCTTCTTATATCATTAACTTATTAATAAGAATAATCTAACTTTAGAATTTTCACTGTACTAATTAGTATTCTCTTCTCCAGTGAGAATTTCATATTTCTGCTTTGTGGAATACAGAATCAATTGGATAGAGAAGAAATGGATTTTGCATGCTCAGTCATTGTGTTTTCATGCTAATAATCATATAGCTACCTATCTATCTATCTATTCCTCTATATTTATGTAAACCTCATTCTCAGAGTCCTCATGCAATGCTTTTCTTTTTGTCTTTAATATTGTTACATGATCATTCACCTTAATTTTGGAGACCACTCCAGTGTATTCCTAATGCATATTGAAAGCCTTCTATATGAACAGAGCAGGAGCTATAATATTGACCACTGTGACAAAAATGGAGTAGAGAGAAATAAATAGTCTAGAACTCATAAACAGGCAATGCCCCCAAAGAATTCTAGGAATGGAGATGATAGGAATGATGATCACAGAATTATCATAGAATAAACATGAAATCATAGATTTTGAAACAGAAAGGACATCAGAGGCTACCTAATCCAAGCCACTCACTTTACAGATGAAGAAAATGAGAACCAGAGGATTCAAGTGATTTGCCCAATATGATACTAGAAGTTACAGTCGGGATTTGACCCCACCATTTCAAATCCAATGCCCTTTGCAGTATACCAAAACACACTCCTAACCATAGAGCATCAAATTGTGTTAGATGCTTCTACTTATTTTTCTCAGGACATGTTCTTCCTGATTAACAGCTCTTGGCAATTACCATTTTATAATCTGTCTCTCTTCCTCCCCCACCTGAAACTATCATATTTTTATATTTTACATGGTTTATATGGCTTAGTCTCATAGGAAAAATAAACCTAGTTTTTAGTGCCCAAGAAAAGGCCAGAGTATATATTGCATAATATGTAGAGCATGAGAAAAGAGGAAAGTATACTGTAATGCCCCTAGAAAAGTCACATGGAGTTCTTTTGCTGAACATTCATAGGGTCTTACTTCCTAACCTGAAAATTTGCATACTGTACTATTGACTTGGGGGCAAATTATATATATATATATATATAGATATAGATAGAGATATAAATATAGATATAGATATAAACAAGACCGGATAATGATAGCAGTGATAATAACAACATAACTCAGGAATTTTAAACTAATCAAAAGGGTAATATATTTTCCTTTTTTTTTTTTCTTTTGTATTCCTTGCAAAAACTCTTAAACAGTTTTATCTGATATAAAGCTATCATCTTAACATGAAAAGCTGCTTTTCTTCAGCCTGTAAAGGGTAACAAGTTATGTATAAAAATGATGGATTTCCACCTGAGGAAGATTCACATAAATGTATGATTTTTCTTTTTTTGTAGTGGGTGAAATTGTTTCATTTTTACCATGAAATTATGTGGTACCTTCAGGAAATGGCAATTTCTTTCAGGATTAAATCTGTGAGTATGTACAAAAGTATATTTTTTTTCCATGTGAATACTCATAGAATAAAAATTGCTAGCTATGGAAAGATCCCTGCACCAGACTGTTAAAAATCAATGTGACATGCCTCGACTGGGAGGAGAGTTAAGATAATATGTAATACCTGTTTCTGGGGAAAGAATATAATTTAAAAAACTTTCTTCTGTGCTCCTATTTTTAAAAGATTCAGTGTAATATTAGAAAGTTAATAAAAAAATCTGAGAAAAATATTATTTTTATTCTGTACACTAAAAATATTTTTAAAATAAAATGTTTCTTTGAAACTCTCCCATGTTTAATAACACATTTCAATGTGTAACTATAATTGCTTATGAAAATATTTTGTTAAATCAAATAACTTTTACAACTAATCTTTCTCGCAGATTTTGAGTGGTCTATTGTTCATAAGCTGTTCTCTTGTTGACCATATCTATAATGCTTTTGTTCTAACTAAAAAGACCAGGAAACATGCATTTGGGTATGTCATAACTGATTTTTGTTCATGTTTAAGTGATTTTTTACTTGACAAAAGTAAAGCAAGAGAGAAAGCTACCTAATTCAATGAGTCACCACAAAGCATTGTGATGTTTTATAGCAATCTGAAAAAAAAAATCACCAGACAGTACTAGAACATTTTAGGAGATTCTAAATCAGAGTATGGTTACCCCAAAACTAACATGAATGAAATACCTTCATCTTTCTTCTCCCCTTTTAAATAATTGTGAACTTAAGAGCAAATAAAATGGTCATACAAAGTAGGCAAAACAGAACAATGAAAAGGAGGATTGTATATAAAACTTAGAATATCTACTACATTCAATTTGTTTTTGCTTTTAAGTACATAATTAATTCAAAATTTAACTTCCAATGCTATTCTGCTCATATTTGATTCCCTTTGTTTCCCTTCTTCTTTCAGTTCTCTTCTGTGCATTTAAAATGCTTTAATAATCTTCTTCTTTTAGCAACTCTATTTGTATTTCTCCCTTCACTCTCACTTCTCCATAAACCCTTTGGAAAAAACATAATCCTTAAAGCAAACACACACATAGGTATATGTGTGTATACAAATACATATCTATGTTATATTATTTTTCTTTTTTACCTCAGGTGAGTCACCTCTTTGTCAAGAGGTGAGTAGCAAGATTCCTTATTAAGCCTTCAGAATTGTGGAAACAAATTTATCTTTAAAGTCTAAACAATTAGACAAGAAACACTATTATTTTGAAATCCACTTAGGATCTGTCAAGCTCACCTCCTGGCTGCCCATGGTCAACATGGCTGTGATAATATCTAGTAAAGATTGTTTTTATAGTTTTATTGATGCATTTTCTTTCAATATCTGGATTAATAGACTGCCAGTCAGAGGCACACTCATAACTCAAAAATTAAAAGAAAAGAACAAACTAGTTCACTAGAATGAATAAAAATAAATTAATTCACAAATGAATGTGCAGGCAAATGAATGAATGAATAAACAAACAGGCAAATACGTATACACACACACATATATATGTATACACTTGACGCATACTCTTAAAAACTTAATATTTATGATATAAAATAATCTGCATTATTAAAATTTTCTCAATTATTGTCTTAAGATTAAAGAATCAATAATGAATCAAATCAATATTTATAGTATTGATTTCAGAGATGTAAGTACTCTCACTGAAAATAAAAAAAAAATTAGTTCTTGCTATCTTGTACTAAGTTGGCTTTAGTTGTACTAAAGTTGACTTTAGTATAACCCTGCTCCAAAATATTTTTTTTAAATTTCAAGCATTATTTTAAATTTATTTCCTTTCTTTTCTACTGGGTTTTGTTGGTAATATAGAGAGCATTTAATATTTGTATATTTAGTTAACTGCAACTTGCTAACTATTAAAAAAATTATTTTAATTTACAGGTTTGTCAAAATAAACCATTGTCATGTCTTCCAAGTTAATATTTTCCCTTTTTATCTATGTATAACCCTATAATTTATAATTTCATTTTGTTGTCTTTTTGTCATATCTAGCATTTGTATCACTATATAAAAATCAATATGACAGTGATCATTTTTATTTATCTGCCTTTTTTTTGCTCTTGATCAAACTATAATGTTCTTTTGCTTACTTATCATATACATATGTATATGATATGATATACATATGTGTATACAATGTATGTATAAATATAAATGTACATAAGTGTGTGTACACACACACAACAGAGTAAAAGACAGAGACAGGGAGATAGGGAAACAGAAAGACAGAGACAGAGAGTAACAGGATAAAAAGAGGATAGTAGGTGAAAGCAAGTCCCTACCTCTTTCCCCAGTTCAGTTAATGATAATCCCACTGGGCTTAATGACAAAACCTGTCAAAAAGAATACAGAGGAAAGATCATTGGAAAGTGAGTGACTTTAGTAGTCTCTTCAATTTTAAAATTTCAACTAGCCAATCTAAGGAAGCTATCCCTACCACCATGAGGTAGGGAATGCAGTGTCTTCCATGTTATAAAAAATAGGTATGCCTAGACCATTATGTGATTACTCATGTATAACCATATGCGAATTGGATCACATCTCAGAAAAATGAAGAGACCAAATTAAATGAACTCTAAGATTACTTTTACATATAAATTACATGCTTTTAATTTTTTTATTTCTTTATTTATCTCTAGGTGGAGGGTGAGGAGGAACCAGAATTTGCTATTTACTTAACGTTGATGCTAAGGATCTAAATTTCATTCAGTATAAACAAATCTCTTCTCTCTTTTATCAAACACTTGCCTAATCAATTTTTGAATCAATTAAAAAAATCAATTTGTTCAATATTTTACAGTTATGGATAAATTATTATGCATAGTAACAATTTCTAGAATTATTGAAGGTATGATAGTCATTTTTAATTTTTCCATCTATGCTTAGAATAAAAGCTTAACTTGACTACAGACTTTCTTGAGTTTCAAATGCAAATTTTCCAAAAATTTTATTCATCAAGTGAAAATGTACATTTTTATTTGTAAGCAGAGCAAATTTTTAATTTATTTCCTTAGAAGTAATCTGATGAAGATAAGAAGTGTGATTTTGGATAACTCTTTAAAAATAAGAAAAGGGTACTTTAGTTTATATTTTCCCTAACAATCCTTTAATGTGAAGAGAGTGTGCAAGAGAGTAATAGATCTAGTTAATGATAGTTCAGTCTTTTAGATCAAACTGCTTTTGCTTCCCAAGATATTTAGTTAGACAAATTCAGGAAGCCATCCTTTTCTATCATAGTAGACAATTTCAAAAACGAAAAAAAAAGGTATCATTTATATTTATAATAAGGGTACTATGACTTTGTATTTGTTTGCTTATATTTGCAAGGAGAACATGAGCCCGTTGTATGATCAAAATCAAAAATGTTTTTTATGTAATATGGACATGGTCTATTTGAAGAAGTAATTAATTGCTCCATATGGACATTAGCACCATGAAATCTCTTTTAAAATATGTCTACTCAGCCTTTCTTTTATTTTCCTCACATAGGCAATGAGGTTATCTGAAAAAACCACCTAGAAAGTAATAACACCATATGTTTTCTTCATATAGACAAGATTATTGTGTCTCAATATCTTTATAAGTAAAAATTACCTATATCTCGATGCAAAGTTGAGGAAAGTCCATTTATGGCAAGATGTGAAGTACAAATTTATTAATCAGAGGAAAAATAATATAAACAAAATCTCAGACTAACACATTTTCAATGGCTTTGTTACAGTCATATTAATTGATGAGAAAAATGAAAATATGATGAAAAACTTAACACCTCTAAAATTGCTGACAGCTTTAATTTTAAAATGGTAAACTTAAGTTAAAATTCTAATCACTATTTGAACAAATATAATAGAACTACTTGAAAAAATAATGTATTGAAATGTTAACTTTTTTTCAAAGTACATTGCAAGCAAGAGAAACTCCTGTAGTGCATTTCAAATAAATTGATTTGTGCCTATGACCAAGTCCACTGGGGATTTATGAAAAATATGGTCAGCATCATTTTTATCATCACCATAACCACTATGATGAGGATGACAATGGTGATGATGATGATGACAATTGTCATCATCGTCAAGTCAAGTACCCTGGATCAAGTACTATGCTAAACACTCAAAGTAAAAAAAAAAAAAAGGCGAGAGTTCCTGTTTCATAGTCAGATATTAGAAATGAGAAATTTAGCATGGAGGAGATTCCAATTAATTCAAGTGAGACATGACAGAAGCCACATTTTGTTAATAGTAACAGTGAAAGGAAATATATGTGTGTGTGTGTGTGTGTGTGTGCACATGGACTTACATATTATCCTCCCAAATCTTCCGTGGCATATTTGAGAGATGCTCTCCACTATTATGGGAAATTGTGGACAATTTGAAGGCCATGAAGTGGGATAAACAGTTCATCTGCTCATGATCACATTAAGTTGACCTTGTGACAGATTGTCAGAGTTTTCATAAATAAATCACTACACAGAACAAAACTAAAATTTTAAATATATGTTTATCTCATCCATACACAAGTCAAAACAATCTCTTTAAATAAATGGCATTTCTGGGTATTTTGGAAGAAATTATGAGAAAATAAAGGAACTAATAACACATTACTGAAAAACTCATTTTATTGGTGAAATGTGCTTTAAAAAGATTTAATCATGTGTACCACATAGGAATATTGGGATAAATAAGAAACAAAGTCAAATAAAGAAAAAGATAGGTAAGTAGATAAAGGATTAATGTGAGTCCATATTTACATTTAAAGGACATCTATGATTTGGGCATATTTATTATAAGCCAACCAAAAGTAAAATTTTAAGTATTATTTTTTTAGTTAATATTAGAAAAAATACATACAATAGAGAGGCTGAGTACTGCATTGTCAAGAATGGTTTACTTTGGAGGCCTAGGAAGTGATTTCCAATAATGCATTTGAGACTTTATGTTCAATGGCCTAAGGCAAATCTCTTAGCCCCACTAGGCCCCAGTTTCTTTAAAATTAAAAGAAAAATTAATTAAATGAACTCCAAGACACCTTCTAATTTTAGTCATATGACCTTATGATCTCATCATCTGAGAAGAAGGTGAGATAAGTTTTAGTTCTCTTTATAGATATAAGAAGTAACATCGATAGGGATGAGCATCACTTCTATCTATTGTGACACTGGTGGACTTTAGCCAGAGAAGGCAGTTGGGAAAATAGGTCATTGTGTCAATTACCATTGGGGAAAGGCTAGAAGAAGACTTCAATGATTAGAAAATTAAGGAAGTTATGTCAGATGTTTTAAAAATAAGATGGACGCTACAAAGAATCAATTATAATAATTCATTGGAATTTGATGAATTTTATCCATGTAAAGAGAAAATGAGAAAGAATTCTGGAAAACTTGTTGGATACTATAGGTAGGGAAGGCCATTTACAAAGGTTGTATATGATATACTAAACTGAATGGATTCTGATCCATTTTATTATGAGAAATGACTACCCAATGAGTTCTCAATTCCATGTGAGTATTAAAGACACAATATTATACCAAGTATGGAAGGAAAAAGAAAGGTGAATGAAACAGGATGACTATGATCAAGGAGTTTAAAATTTTACAACATCCCATAGAACTTGTTGAAAAGTGGAATTATATTATATTTCTTATTGGATGAGGATTCTGCCTTTTCAGATAAAGAAGAAATGAGATAGGAGATAGAAGAGGGCAGGAAAACAGTGACAATAGTCAAGGTTGTAGTCTTTAAAGGAATTCCAGAGTGATAGGTAAAGCAGATAGTACACTTGTGAGACTAGTCTAAAATATGAGTGTACTTATGGGTTATGTTACTTCTGGATAGACAGAATAACAATAAAATGCAACTATTAGTTAAATTTTAATTTGACAAGTAATTTTTAAAAATCTCATTACAAAATATATAAAATAAAAATGACAAAATTGATTTAGAGCACCACAATAGCAACAATCAGCATTCAGCAATGGACATTTCTTCCTTCTTCCCCACATTTTCTCTTCTTTTAGATCTCTGTCTCAAAATAATTGGCACATTTAAAAGAAAGGCTCAAATATAAGGGCTTTTTGGAGGTAGATATGCAAGTATTTCCACATACTGTGTTTGTCATAAGTCTATCCTTCCATATGTTGAGTTTGTCAAGGCTTCAATCTCTTGATTTTCTTTTGACTGCCAGAAGTCAGTCAATTCTCATCTTTTCCCCAAATCTGGTTTCATTTATGAAGAGTATACCAGAGGTAATAAAAAGAAAATGAGTCTGACTTTCAGAGAGAGGAGTGTCCTCACTCAGCATCCAAGTTACTACTTTTTATCTTTAAATCATAAATGTGTTATTCTAGGCCCAACAATAAAATGGCAATAATTCAAATTTATTAGAGAAAAACACACATACCCTAGTTGCATATGAAATTTAATTAAAAGTGTGTGTTAAATATTTTTTATGCTCATCCCAAACCATATTGAGTGACATTGTTTTTAGATGTAATAATAGCCACTTATCTCATAGGATTGTTGTGAGGAACCAATGAGATGATATTTGTAAAGTCCTTTGCACATTGCAAAGTGCTATAGAAATGCTAGTTTTTGTTGTTGTTGCCATTGTCATCATCATCTTCATCATCATCATCATCGTTATTGTTGTTAATCACTCAAAGGCAGCTGGTATTGCATTGGATAGAGCACTGGAGCAGAAGCCAGGAAAAGTTGTGTTCAAATATGGCCTTAGATACTTGCAAGCTGTATAAACCAAAAATATGACCCACTTGACCTCTATTTGCCTCAGTTTCCTCAACTGTAAAATGGAAATGCTAATAACACCTACCTCACAGAGCTGTGAAAATCAAATGAGATTCAATATTTATAGTAGGTGCTATTACATAAATACTTATTCCCTTCTTTTCCCCTAATACGTAAGAAAAACATTTTCAAAATTATTTCATGGAATTTATAACCAAATTAGAAAATAAATACAAGCAATCAGATTAAAAGGTTTTGCAACAGGTTTAAAAATCAGAACAAAGAAAAATTTGAAAGACTCTCCCTTTGACCTATGTAACCTTATTGAGCAGAGAGAGGGCAGTGAAGCAGCTATTTAAGAGTACCTAGATCTCTTTTTTGAAGCTTGTTTTTACCTGTAATAAACTAATGGTTGATTAAATAGACATTGCATTCAAATGTGTAATAAAATCATCTTGGATTTCCTTTGATCATAAAAAGTCTTCATATTTTAGAGGACTACACTGTTGCCTAAGGATCAACCATACAAGAAGTATTGGCAATTTCATGATTCTTTTGACTTTTAACAGAAAACACCCTCTTTATCATAGAAATTCTTTTTTCAGGATTTGAATATAAAGTGCCAAAATGAATAAATTGCACAGATCAAGAACATCATCATCTCACCTGTATTCTATCCATTTTGGATATATATCTGGAACTGACTGTTATTGGTAACATAGGGAATTCATGGAAATATAAAGTGTGAGAATTACATGTGTTAGATATTTAAACCCCTCACAGCTTCATTCTTTTAGTGACACAAGGTGATATAAATGTAAACCCTTATCTGGTGAACGCTAGTTACCTTCCCAAATCCGATGCATTGTAGTGAGAATATAGTTCACACATTAGAGCAAGTAGCTGCTGAAATGTCATTCACTGAAAATAACACTGACATGAGATGCTGTAAAATAAGAGCACAACATTTCCCAATGTAATTACAAAAAACAGAACATTTTTCCAGTTTTGAACATATTCCTCTTTGAAGCTCTATGTAGAGATGGAAGCATGACCTTTCCACTGTGATTGATCAAGGCATAAATTATGTGCAATAAAGTTTCATTATTTGTATTTATGCAAAAATAAAGTAATTGAACAGACACATCATTAGATATGCAAATCATGAGAAAATCAAGGTGATTAGGACTAATCTGAATTTGTTTTATAATTCATGAGATCATGTTTAGAGTGATAAGAATAGAAATTAAAATAGTCTCATTAGCTTATAAGGCATACTTGTTTTGTTAGAGACTGGATAATTGTAATGAGTTAGAATTCTTTACAAATTTAAATATGAATTCTCTGTTTTTTATTACAAAAAACATAGTGAAAATTGTTTAAAAATATATACATTACTATTCCCATCCTACAAATCTTTCTTCATACTGCTTGTTCAAGAATATCCCAGTAGAGTTAGGCCCCTGCCTCCCTGAATCAACACCTTATAGCAGGTATAGGGGATCCAATGTCTTTCTTTCACTGGCTCCAAATACACAGAGCATGATGGATCACAGACACACAACATAGAGCATATGAACAAGGAAGACCTCTCTTTGGACATTTTTGGAACAGAAGTCATAGAATTCATAGCCTTAAAGGCTATGGTTTTCCTCATCATGACCTTTTCTTCTTCTTCCCTCCTTATATTGAATTTGCAGTCTTCTCCAGATTTTGGATTGTTTCTCTTTCTGGACTCATGATACTCATGTATAACTCTATGCCTTTGTGAACCTACATAGCTTCAAACTCTGCTTTCCTCTTTGAATCAATATACTTCTTGTATTTATCATCCTCTTGACTGCCATTTTGTGTTCTGTTTTGAATAGCATCAAATGGATAGAAAAACCATTTCAAAATATGTAGATTACGGAAATCTTCTTTGACTATGTAGACATGGGCTGGGTGTTTATCCATTAATTCCAAGATCAAAGGACTGAGGGAGTCAGTCATTAAATAGTCTCCAAACCTCGTCACCATGATGCAACTAATTTGTATATGTCTTATAGATGCAACCACCATTTAAGAAAAGAAGGTAATACTAAAGAATAAAAGAAGGTAATACTAAAGGCACACTAGTGTGCCAAAAGCTGCTTATTATAATTTTTTTTTGTTTTGCTTTTTTTTTGTTGGAATAAGGTCAGATGGAATAAGAGCAGAAATGCCTTATTTGCTAGAGGTCTGTTTTTTGCCTAGTTGTGTCAGTCTTAAACTGTCATGCCATTTGTAAAAAGAAAATAAAATCACCCTAAGGTCAAAGATCTTTTCTTTTCCTGTATGTTAAGCAGCATTTGGCTGCTTACTTGGAATGTTTAATGAGTCTAGTTCTTCTCTCCCTATTCAGAGTGTCTTGAGAGTGTATAAAAATAATCCTAGGGATCTGCAGGTTTCTTCATGCCAGGGAATTGCTGTGCTTTCCCACTGTCCAAATGTTCCTAGGGGCAAGATGCGACCATGGGACTGTGGGCTAGTGTTTCTTTTATGTAAAAAGGTCAGTGGTCTCAGGGGAGGGGGGTTTCTAGCATCTGAATAGGAAGGGATGCAGGAAGAATGTCACTAGCCATTATCCTCTGGTTTCCGGATGGGAAAGTCACATGCACAGCATCTCATTTCTTTTCTTCCTCAGTGAAAGTTTGTGCAATACCCAATTTGAAGGTAAAATTAGAGAGCACATAAGAATGTTTGCTCTGACATTTTAATATTCTCTTATAAATTATAACTCCTTTTACACATGTGAAAAAAATAAAACTGATCGAATTTTAGACTGCTATGATTTGTATTTATTGGAAAATCAGCTTAAATGCATTAACTAATTTTCTTGTTTTGCTTTGGCTGTGAAAAGCTCAGTCAAATAATTTATTGTGCATTTCAACAGAGATAAGCAGGCATTATCATTAACACATTTAATGGGTAGGAATATATAGAGAGTGAGTCATTTCACTAAAGTTTTCCAGCTTGTTAGACAAGGGGCAAACGCCAGGATCTCTCTCTCTCTCTGTGTCTCTGTCTTTGTGTCTCTGTCTCTCTGTCTCTCACTCTCTGTCTCTCTCTCTCTCTGTCTCTGTTTCTGTCTGTCTGTCTCTGTCTCTTTCTGTCTCTGTCGCTGACTCAATCTCTGTCTCTGTCTCTCTCTCTGTCTTTCTCTCTGTCTCTTTCTGTCTCTGTCTCTCTGTCTCTGTCATTCTCTGTCTCTGTCTTTGTCTCTACACACACACACACACACACACACACACACACACACACACACACATATAAATTGGTTATGCTATACCCGACAGTTTAGTTGGAGCCAGTATTACTTATAATTTTAGGTTTGGGTCATGAAATTAGTACAATGCTGAAAAAAATACAACAATTATGTAATTTTTCTTGTCAAAGTGAGTTAAGGGCAATTACTAAGGAAATGGATGAACAGAAACTAAAGATATGATAAATATACTAATCTAGTAAGTTGAAATAATAAACATATGGGTTATTAAGGGTAAAATACAATAAATTATATCTATAAACCACATAGTTCTCTAACACTCAGATACTTAAATTGATCTGTGATCTTATTGAAGTGGGTAGATTATACTTATGCAAATTATGTCCTGTTTTGTCACTAAATAGAAGGGAAGAAAGAGACAGGGAGGAATTTTAAAAAGCCCTCAAGAAGGCAAAGGTACTCCTGTTCCATATACTATTTTAAGTTTAATCAGGTCCCCTGAAAAGCATATGATCTCTTGTTATAACCCCAAAGTACCTCAGCTTTATCCTTTATGGTCATGTATCCTATGGTTAGATACTTTGTCAGTGAGTAAGTTAATTTGGAATGAAGAAAATATTAAACATTTATGATACCATAAGCCTGTCAACAAATCCAGGTGATCACCATCTTGAATCAAAAAGACTAATTCCATTTTACATTAGATAGTCCCCTCATTCAACTTTGTGAAGAGTTTAGGAACAGACAAGACTTAAGTCTATATCCACATTCATAGAACCATATTAGTTGGAAAATAGAATTTTTCGAGAAACAATATGGAGCTGAAGTGACTTAAAACAAAGGAACATAGTTTAAAAGGAAAAGAATCACAAAATAAAGGTAAATAAGAGTAGGGAATTTATTTCTAGAAAGATCCAGGAAAATTCCAGTAAATTTTGGTTAATATCAGTGTAAAATTTTTTCTCCTTCCTTCCTTATGCTATTATCAAAATACATCATATGCTAATCTGCATCAGAAAATTCTGCATGTTTAATGAAATCAATAATAAAGCAACAATGATGACTTTATTAAAATGATAATAAATAAATAAAACGTTTCTCCCATTTCCATATAAAATTGTACTGGGGGACGGAGCCAAGATGGCGGCGTAGCAGCAGCAACATATCGCAACTCTCACATAGCCAGCCCAAAATACCCATAAAATAGGACTCTAAACCAATCCTAGAACTCCAAAATGCACACAAGGTTACTTCCCACTAAAGTCAGCTCGGCTAGGAGGAACCATATCAGCACTGTGAAGCGAAAGCAGCCTGGCCTGAAGCCGCGGCTGTGCCCCAGGGGCAGCTGGGCGGGAGAAGCACAGAAAGCTCTCTGGTGAGTGGATTAGCGACAGCTGGGCATGAGGATTACGAAAGGGGGAGATCAGCAGCCCGGCCGAAAGATCTCCAGAGCGGAAAAGCGAAAGGCAGAGGTTTTGCAGTCACCTCCGCGTTGT
>JAQQSV010001012.1:39968-80035 GCA_028646515.1 Pseudochirops corinnae
ATTTTATTTTTTTTAATCTCTATGGGGCTCTGCTTCCAGAAGGGAAAGCTCTGTCCCAGATCGCTGGGGTCCTCCTGGCTGCTGTAGACTTCCGGCTGACTGGATAATGAAGACTCCAAGACCGAGGCCCAAGACGATGATCTGGCCTGAAAACAATCGCTCACTCCCCCTGCTGTCTGCAGGCCGCGGGTGGGAAGGTACAACGCGGAGGTGACTGCAAAACCTCTGCCTTTCGCTTTTCCGCTCTGGAGATCTTTCGGCCGGGCTGCTGATCTCCCCCTTTCGTAATCCTCATGCCCAGCTGTCGCTAATCCACTCACCAGAGAGCTTTCTGTGCTTCTCCCGCCCAGCTGCCCCTGGGGCACAGCCGCGGCTTCAGGCCAGGCTGCTTTCGCTTCACAGTGCTGATATGGTTCCTCCTAGCCGAGCTGACTTTAGTGGGAAGTAACCTTGTGTGCATTTTGGAGTTCTAGGATTGGTTTAGAGTCCTATTTTATGGGTATTTTGGGCTGGCTATGTGAGAGTTGCGATATGTTGCTGCTGCTACGCCGCCATCTTGGCTCCGTCCCCCAGTACAATTTTATATGGAAATGGGAGAAACGTTTTATTTATTTATTATCATTTTAATAAAGTCATCATTGTTGCTTTATTATTGATTTCATTAAACATGCAGAATTTTCTGATGCAGATTAGCATATGATGTATTTTGATAATAGCATAAGGAAGGAAGGAGAAAAAATTTTACACTGATATTAACCAAAATTTACTGGAATTTTCCTGGATCTTTCTAGAAATAAATTCCCTACTCTTATTTACCTTTATTTTGTGATTCTTTTCCTTTTAAACTATGTTCCTTTGTTTTAAGTCACTTCAGCTCCATATTGTTTCTCGAAAAATTCTATTTTCCAACTAATATGGTTCTATGAATGTGGATATAGACTTAAGTCTTGTCTGTTCCTAAACTCTTCACAAAGTTGAATGAGGGGACTATCTAATGTAAAATGGAATTAGTCTTTTTGATTCAAGATGGTGATCACCTGGATTTGTTGACAGGCTTATGGTATCATAAATGTTTAATATTTTCTTCATTCCAAATTAACTTACTCACTGACAAAGTATCTAACCATAGGATACATGACCATAAAGGATAAAGCTGAGGTACTTTGGGGTTATAACAAGAGATCATATGCTTTTCAGGGGACCTGATTAAACTTAAAATAGTATATGGAACAGGAGTACCTTTGCCTTCTTGAGGGCTTTTTAAAATTCCTCCCTGTCTCTTTCTTCCCTTCTATTTAGTGACAAAACAGGACATAATTTGCATAAGTATAATCTACCCACTTCAATAAGATCACAGATCAATTTAAGTATCTGAGTGTTAGAGAACTATGTGGTTTATAGATATAATTTATTGTATTTTACCCTTAATAACCCATATGTTTATTATTTCAACTTACTAGATTAGTATATTTATCATATCTTTAGTTTCTGTTCATCCATTTCCTTAGTAATTGCCCTTAACTCACTTTGACAAGAAAAATTACATAATTGTTGTATTTTTTTCAGCATTGTACTAATTTCATGACCCAAACCTAAAATTATAAGTAATACTGGCTCCAACTAAACTGTCGGGTATAGCATAACCAATTTATATGTGTGTGTGTGTGTGTGTGTGTGTGTGTGTGTGTGTGTGTGTGTAGAGACAAAGACAGAGACAGAGAATGACAGAGACAGAGAGACAGAGACAGAAAGAGACAGAGAGAAAGACAGAGAGAGAGACAGAGACAGAGATTGAGTCAGCGACAGAGACAGAAAGAGACAGAGACAGACAGACAGAAACAGAGACAGAGAGAGAGAGAGACAGAGAGTGAGAGACAGAGAGACAGAGACACAAAGACAGAGACACAGAGAGAGAGAGAGATCCTGGCGTTTGCCCCTTGTCTAACAAGCTGGAAAACTTTAGTGAAATGACTCACTCTCTATATATTCCTACCCATTAAATGTGTTAATGATAATGCCTGCTTATCTCTGTTGAAATGCACAATAAATTATTTGACTGAGCTTTTCACAGCCAAAGCAAAACAAGAAAATTAGTTAATGCATTTAAGCTGATTTTCCAATAAATACAAATCATAGCAGTCTAAAATTCGATCAGTTTTATTTTTTTCACATGTGTAAAAGGAGTTATAATTTATAAGAGAATATTAAAATGTCAGAGCAAACATTCTTATGTGCTCTCTAATTTTACCTTCAAATTGGGTATTGCACAAACTTTCACTGAGGAAGAAAAGAAATGAGATGCTGTGCATGTGACTTTCCCATCCGGAAACCAGAGGATAATGGCTAGTGACATTCTTCCTGCATCCCTTCCTATTCAGATGCTAGAAACCCCCCTCCCCTGAGACCACTGACCTTTTTACATAAAAGAAACACTAGCCCACAGTCCCATGGTCGCATCTTGCCCCTAGGAACATTTGGACAGTGGGAAAGCACAGCAATTCCCTGGCATGAAGAAACCTGCAGATCCCTAGGATTATTTTTATACACTCTCAAGACACTCTGAATAGGGAGAGAAGAACTAGACTCATTAAACATTCCAAGTAAGCAGCCAAATGCTGCTTAACATACAGGAAAAGAAAAGATCTTTGACCTTAGGGTGATTTTATTTTCTTTTTACAAATGGCATGACAGTTTAAGACTGACACAACTAGGCAAAAAACAGACCTCTAGCAAATAAGGCATTTCTGCTCTTATTCCATCTGACCTTATTCCAACAAAAAAAAAGCAAAACAAAAAAAAATTATAATAAGCAGCTTTTGGCACACTAGTGTGCCTTTAGTATTACCTTCTTTTATTCTTTAGTATTACCTTCTTTTCTTAAATGGTGGTTGCATCTATAAGACATATACAAATTAGTTGCATCATGGTGACGAGGTTTGGAGACTATTTAATGACTGACTCCCTCAGTCCTTTGATCTTGGAATTAATGGATAAACACCCAGCCCATGTCTACATAGTCAAAGAAGATTTCCGTAATCTACATATTTTGAAATGGTTTTTCTATCCATTTGATGCTATTCAAAACAGAACACAAAATGGCAGTCAAGAGGATGATAAATACAAGAAGTATATTGATTCAAAGAGGAAAGCAGAGTTTGAAGCTATGTAGGTTCACAAAGGCATAGAGTTATACATGAGTATCATGAGTCCAGAAAGAGAAACAATCCAAAATCTGGAGAAGACTGCAAATTCAATATAAGGAGGGAAGAAGAAGAAAAGGTCATGATGAGGAAAACCATAGCCTTTAAGGCTATGAATTCTATGACTTCTGTTCCAAAAATGTCCAAAGAGAGGTCTTCCTTGTTCATATGCTCTATGTTGTGTGTCTGTGATCCATCATGCTCTGTGTATTTGGAGCCAGTGAAAGAAAGACATTGGATCCCCTATACCTGCTATAAGGTGTTGATTCAGGGAGGCAGGGGCCTAACTCTACTGGGATATTCTTGAACAAGCAGTATGAAGAAAGATTTGTAGGATGGGAATAGTAATGTATATATTTTTAAACAATTTTCACTATGTTTTTTGTAATAAAAAACAGAGAATTCATATTTAAATTTGTAAAGAATTCTAACTCATTACAATTATCCAGTCTCTAACAAAACAAGTATGCCTTATAAGCTAATGAGACTATTTTAATTTCTATTCTTATCACTCTAAACATGATCTCATGAATTATAAAACAAATTCAGATTAGTCCTAATCACCTTGATTTTCTCATGATTTGCATATCTAATGATGTGTCTGTTCAATTACTTTATTTTTGCATAAATACAAATAATGAAACTTTATTGCACATAATTTATGCCTTGATCAATCACAGTGGAAAGGTCATGCTTCCATCTCTACATAGAGCTTCAAAGAGGAATATGTTCAAAACTGGAAAAATGTTCTGTTTTTTGTAATTACATTGGGAAATGTTGTGCTCTTATTTTACAGCATCTCATGTCAGTGTTATTTTCAGTGAATGACATTTCAGCAGCTACTTGCTCTAATGTGTGAACTATATTCTCACTACAATGCATCGGATTTGGGAAGGTAACTAGCGTTCACCAGATAAGGGTTTACATTTATATCACCTTGTGTCACTAAAAGAATGAAGCTGTGAGGGGTTTAAATATCTAACACATGTAATTCTCACACTTTATATTTCCATGAATTCCCTATGTTACCAATAACAGTCAGTTCCAGATATATATCCAAAATGGATAGAATACAGGTGAGATGATGATGTTCTTGATCTGTGCAATTTATTCATTTTGGCACTTTATATTCAAATCCTGAAAAAAGAATTTCTATGATAAAGAGGGTGTTTTCTGTTAAAAGTCAAAAGAATCATGAAATTGCCAATACTTCTTGTATGGTTGATCCTTAGGCAACAGTGTAGTCCTCTAAAATATGAAGACTTTTTATGATCAAAGGAAATCCAAGATGATTTTATTACACATTTGAATGCAATGTCTATTTAATCAACCATTAGTTTATTACAGGTAAAAACAAGCTTCAAAAAAGAGATCTAGGTACTCTTAAATAGCTGCTTCACTGCCCTCTCTCTGCTCAATAAGGTTACATAGGTCAAAGGGAGAGTCTTTCAAATTTTTCTTTGTTCTGATTTTTAAACCTGTTGCAAAACCTTTTAATCTGATTGCTTGTATTTATTTTCTAATTTGGTTATAAATTCCATGAAATAATTTTGAAAATGTTTTTCTTACGTATTAGGGGAAAAGAAGGGAATAAGTATTTATGTAATAGCACCTACTATAAATATTGAATCTCATTTGATTTTCACAGCTCTGTGAGGTAGGTGTTATTAGCATTTCCATTTTACAGTTGAGGAAACTGAGGCAAATAGAGGTCAAGTGGGTCATATTTTTGGTTTATACAGCTTGCAAGTATCTAAGGCCATATTTGAACACAACTTTTCCTGGCTTCTGCTCCAGTGCTCTATCCAATGCAATACCAGCTGCCTTTGAGTGATTAACAACAATAACGATGATGATGATGATGAAGATGATGATGACAATGGCAACAACAACAAAAACTAGCATTTCTATAGCACTTTGCAATGTGCAAAGGACTTTACAAATATCATCTCATTGGTTCCTCACAACAATCCTATGAGATAAGTGGCTATTATTACATCTAAAAACAATGTCACTCAATATGGTTTGGGATGAGCATAAAAAATATTTAACACACACTTTTAATTAAATTTCATATGCAACTAGGGTATGTGTGTTTTTCTCTAATAAATTTGAATTATTGCCATTTTATTGTTGGGCCTAGAATAACACATTTATGATTTAAAGATAAAAAGTAGTAACTTGGATGCTGAGTGAGGACACTCCTCTCTCTGAAAGTCAGACTCATTTTCTTTTTATTACCTCTGGTATACTCTTCATAAATGAAACCAGATTTGGGGAAAAGATGAGAATTGACTGACTTCTGGCAGTCAAAAGAAAATCAAGAGATTGAAGCCTTGACAAACTCAACATATGGAAGGATAGACTTATGACAAACACAGTATGTGGAAATACTTGCATATCTACCTCCAAAAAGCCCTTATATTTGAGCCTTTCTTTTAAATGTGCCAATTATTTTGAGACAGAGATCTAAAAGAAGAGAAAATGTGGGGAAGAAGGAAGAAATGTCCATTGCTGAATGCTGATTGTTGCTATTGTGGTGCTCTAAATCAATTTTGTCATTTTTATTTTATATATTTTGTAATGAGATTTTTAAAAATTACTTGTCAAATTAAAATTTAACTAATAGTTGCATTTTATTGTTATTCTGTCTATCCAGAAGTAACATAACCCATAAGTACACTCATATTTTAGACTAGTCTCACAAGTGTACTATCTGCTTTACCTATCACTCTGGAATTCCTTTAAAGACTACAACCTTGACTATTGTCACTGTTTTCCTGCCCTCTTCTATCTCCTATCTCATTTCTTCTTTATCTGAAAAGGCAGAATCCTCATCCAATAAGAAATATAATATAATTCCACTTTTCAACAAGTTCTATGGGATGTTGTAAAATTTTAAACTCCTTGATCATAGTCATCCTGTTTCATTCACCTTTCTTTTTCCTTCCATACTTGGTATAATATTGTGTCTTTAATACTCACATGGAATTGAGAACTCATTGGGTAGTCATTTCTCATAATAAAATGGATCAGAATCCATTCAGTTTAGTATATCATATACAACCTTTGTAAATGGCCTTCCCTACCTATAGTATCCAACAAGTTTTCCAGAATTCTTTCTCATTTTCTCTTTACATGGATAAAATTCATCAAATTCCAATGAATTATTATAATTGATTCTTTGTAGCGTCCATCTTATTTTTAAAACATCTGACATAACTTCCTTAATTTTCTAATCATTGAAGTCTTCTTCTAGCCTTTCCCCAATGGTAATTGACACAATGACCTATTTTCCCAACTGCCTTCTCTGGCTAAAGTCCACCAGTGTCACAATAGATAGAAGTGATGCTCATCCCTATCGATGTTACTTCTTATATCTATAAAGAGAACTAAAACTTATCTCACCTTCTTCTCAGATGATGAGATCATAAGGTCATATGACTAAAATTAGAAGGTGTCTTGGAGTTCATTTAATTAATTTTTCTTTTAATTTTAAAGAAACTGGGGCCTAGTGGGGCTAAGAGATTTGCCTTAGGCCATTGAACATAAAGTCTCAAATGCATTATTGGAAATCACTTCCTAGGCCTCCAAAGTAAACCATTCTTGACAATGCAGTACTCAGCCTCTCTATTGTATGTATTTTTTCTAATATTAACTAAAAAAATAATACTTAAAATTTTACTTTTGGTTGGCTTATAATAAATATGCCCAAATCATAGATGTCCTTTAAATGTAAATATGGACTCACATTAATCCTTTATCTACTTACCTATCTTTTTCTTTATTTGACTTTGTTTCTTATTTATCCCAATATTCCTATGTGGTACACATGATTAAATCTTTTTAAAGCACATTTCACCAATAAAATGAGTTTTTCAGTAATGTGTTATTAGTTCCTTTATTTTCTCATAATTTCTTCCAAAATACCCAGAAATGCCATTTATTTAAAGAGATTGTTTTGACTTGTGTATGGATGAGATAAACATATATTTAAAATTTTAGTTTTGTTCTGTGTAGTGATTTATTTATGAAAACTCTGACAATCTGTCACAAGGTCAACTTAATGTGATCATGAGCAGATGAACTGTTTATCCCACTTCATGGCCTTCAAATTGTCCACAATTTCCCATAATAGTGGAGAGCATCTCTCAAATATGCCACGGAAGATTTGGGAGGATAATATGTAAGTCCATGTGCACACACACACACACACACACACATATATTTCCTTTCACTGTTACTATTAACAAAATGTGGCTTCTGTCATGTCTCACTTGAATTAATTGGAATCTCCTCCATGCTAAATTTCTCATTTCTAATATCTGACTATGAAACAGGAACTCTCGCCTTTTTTTTTTTTTTACTTTGAGTGTTTAGCATAGTACTTGATCCAGGGTACTTGACTTGACGATGATGACAATTGTCATCATCATCATCACCATTGTCATCCTCATCATAGTGGTTATGGTGATGATAAAAATGATGCTGACCATATTTTTCATAAATCCCCAGTGGACTTGGTCATAGGCACAAATCAATTTATTTGAAATGCACTACAGGAGTTTCTCTTGCTTGCAATGTACTTTGAAAAAAAGTTAACATTTCAATACATTATTTTTTCAAGTAGTTCTATTATATTTGTTCAAATAGTGATTAGAATTTTAACTTAAGTTTACCATTTTAAAATTAAAGCTGTCAGCAATTTTAGAGGTGTTAAGTTTTTCATCATATTTTCATTTTTCTCATCAATTAATATGACTGTAACAAAGCCATTGAAAATGTGTTAGTCTGAGATTTTGTTTATATTATTTTTCCTCTGATTAATAAATTTGTACTTCACATCTTGCCATAAATGGACTTTCCTCAACTTTGCATCGAGATATAGGTAATTTTTACTTATAAAGATATTGAGACACAATAATCTTGTCTATATGAAGAAAACATATGGTGTTATTACTTTCTAGGTGGTTTTTTCAGATAACCTCATTGCCTATGTGAGGAAAATAAAAGAAAGGCTGAGTAGACATATTTTAAAAGAGATTTCATGGTGCTAATGTCCATATGGAGCAATTAATTACTTCTTCAAATAGACCATGTCCATATTACATAAAAAACATTTTTGATTTTGATCATACAACGGGCTCATGTTCTCCTTGCAAATATAAGCAAACAAATACAAAGTCATAGTACCCTTATTATAAATATAAATGATACCTTTTTTTTTCGTTTTTGAAATTGTCTACTATGATAGAAAAGGATGGCTTCCTGAATTTGTCTAACTAAATATCTTGGGAAGCAAAAGCAGTTTGATCTAAAAGACTGAACTATCATTAACTAGATCTATTACTCTCTTGCACACTCTCTTCACATTAAAGGATTGTTAGGGAAAATATAAACTAAAGTACCCTTTTCTTATTTTTAAAGAGTTATCCAAAATCACACTTCTTATCTTCATCAGATTACTTCTAAGGAAATAAATTAAAAATTTGCTCTGCTTACAAATAAAAATGTACATTTTCACTTGATGAATAAAATTTTTGGAAAATTTGCATTTGAAACTCAAGAAAGTCTGTAGTCAAGTTAAGCTTTTATTCTAAGCATAGATGGAAAAATTAAAAATGACTATCATACCTTCAATAATTCTAGAAATTGTTACTATGCATAATAATTTATCCATAACTGTAAAATATTGAACAAATTGATTTTTTTAATTGATTCAAAAATTGATTAGGCAAGTGTTTGATAAAAGAGAGAAGAGATTTGTTTATACTGAATGAAATTTAGATCCTTAGCATCAACGTTAAGTAAATAGCAAATTCTGGTTCCTCCTCACCCTCCACCTAGAGATAAATAAAGAAATAAAAAAATTAAAAGCATGTAATTTATATGTAAAAGTAATCTTAGAGTTCATTTAATTTGGTCTCTTCATTTTTCTGAGATGTGATCCAATTCGCATATGGTTATACATGAGTAATCACATAATGGTCTAGGCATACCTATTTTTTATAACATGGAAGACACTGCATTCCCTACCTCATGGTGGTAGGGATAGCTTCCTTAGATTGGCTAGTTGAAATTTTAAAATTGAAGAGACTACTAAAGTCACTCACTTTCCAATGATCTTTCCTCTGTATTCTTTTTGACAGGTTTTGTCATTAAGCCCAGTGGGATTATCATTAACTGAACTGGGGAAAGAGGTAGGGACTTGCTTTCACCTACTATCCTCTTTTTATCCTGTTACTCTCTGTCTCTGTCTTTCTGTTTCCCTATCTCCCTGTCTCTGTCTTTTACTCTGTTGTGTGTGTGTACACACACTTATGTACATTTATATTTATACATACATTGTATACACATATGTATATCATATCATATACATATGTATATGATAAGTAAGCAAAAGAACATTATAGTTTGATCAAGAGCAAAAAAAAGGCAGATAAATAAAAATGATCACTGTCATATTGATTTTTATATAGTGATACAAATGCTAGATATGACAAAAAGACAACAAAATGAAATTATAAATTATAGGGTTATACATAGATAAAAAGGGAAAATATTAACTTGGAAGACATGACAATGGTTTATTTTGACAAACCTGTAAATTAAAATAATTTTTTTAATAGTTAGCAAGTTGCAGTTAACTAAATATACAAATATTAAATGCTCTCTATATTACCAACAAAACCCAGTAGAAAAGAAAGGAAATAAATTTAAAATAATGCTTGAAATTTAAAAAAAATATTTTGGAGCAGGGTTATACTAAAGTCAACTTTAGTACAACTAAAGCCAACTTAGTACAAGATAGCAAGAACTAATTTTTTTTTTATTTTCAGTGAGAGTACTTACATCTCTGAAATCAATACTATAAATATTGATTTGATTCATTATTGATTCTTTAATCTTAAGACAATAATTGAGAAAATTTTAATAATGCAGATTATTTTATATCATAAATATTAAGTTTTTAAGAGTATGCGTCAAGTGTATACATATATATGTGTGTGTGTATACGTATTTGCCTGTTTGTTTATTCATTCATTCATTTGCCTGCACATTCATTTGTGAATTAATTTATTTTTATTCATTCTAGTGAACTAGTTTGTTCTTTTCTTTTAATTTTTGAGTTATGAGTGTGCCTCTGACTGGCAGTCTATTAATCCAGATATTGAAAGAAAATGCATCAATAAAACTATAAAAACAATCTTTACTAGATATTATCACAGCCATGTTGACCATGGGCAGCCAGGAGGTGAGCTTGACAGATCCTAAGTGGATTTCAAAATAATAGTGTTTCTTGTCTAATTGTTTAGACTTTAAAGATAAATTTGTTTCCACAATTCTGAAGGCTTAATAAGGAATCTTGCTACTCACCTCTTGACAAAGAGGTGACTCACCTGAGGTAAAAAAGAAAAATAATATAACATAGATATGTATTTGTATACACACATATACCTATGTGTGTGTTTGCTTTAAGGATTATGTTTTTTCCAAAGGGTTTATGGAGAAGTGAGAGTGAAGGGAGAAATACAAATAGAGTTGCTAAAAGAAGAAGATTATTAAAGCATTTTAAATGCACAGAAGAGAACTGAAAGAAGAAGGGAAACAAAGGGAATCAAATATGAGCAGAATAGCATTGGAAGTTAAATTTTGAATTAATTATGTACTTAAAAGCAAAAACAAATTGAATGTAGTAGATATTCTAAGTTTTATATACAATCCTCCTTTTCATTGTTCTGTTTTGCCTACTTTGTATGACCATTTTATTTGCTCTTAAGTTCACAATTATTTAAAAGGGGAGAAGAAAGATGAAGGTATTTCATTCATGTTAGTTTTGGGGTAACCATACTCTGATTTAGAATCTCCTAAAATGTTCTAGTACTGTCTGGTGATTTTTTTTTTCAGATTGCTATAAAACATCACAATGCTTTGTGGTGACTCATTGAATTAGGTAGCTTTCTCTCTTGCTTTACTTTTGTCAAGTAAAAAATCACTTAAACATGAACAAAAATCAGTTATGACATACCCAAATGCATGTTTCCTGGTCTTTTTAGTTAGAACAAAAGCATTATAGATATGGTCAACAAGAGAACAGCTTATGAACAATAGACCACTCAAAATCTGCGAGAAAGATTAGTTGTAAAAGTTATTTGATTTAACAAAATATTTTCATAAGCAATTATAGTTACACATTGAAATGTGTTATTAAACATGGGAGAGTTTCAAAGAAACATTTTATTTTAAAAATATTTTTAGTGTACAGAATAAAAATAATATTTTTCTCAGATTTTTTTATTAACTTTCTAATATTACACTGAATCTTTTAAAAATAGGAGCACAGAAGAAAGTTTTTTAAATTATATTCTTTCCCCAGAAACAGGTATTACATATTATCTTAACTCTCCTCCCAGTCGAGGCATGTCACATTGATTTTTAACAGTCTGGTGCAGGGATCTTTCCATAGCTAGCAATTTTTATTCTATGAGTATTCACATGGAAAAAAAATATACTTTTGTACATACTCACAGATTTAATCCTGAAAGAAATTGCCATTTCCTGAAGGTACCACATAATTTCATGGTAAAAATGAAACAATTTCACCCACTACAAAAAAAGAAAAATCATACATTTATGTGAATCTTCCTCAGGTGGAAATCCATCATTTTTATACATAACTTGTTACCCTTTACAGGCTGAAGAAAAGCAGCTTTTCATGTTAAGATGATAGCTTTATATCAGATAAAACTGTTTAAGAGTTTTTGCAAGGAATACAAAAGAAAAAAAAAAAAGGAAAATATATTACCCTTTTGATTAGTTTAAAATTCCTGAGTTATGTTGTTATTATCACTGCTATCATTATCCGGTCTTGTTTATATCTATATCTATATTTATATCTCTATCTATATCTATATATATATATATATATAATTTGCCCCCAAGTCAATAGTACAGTATGCAAATTTTCAGGTTAGGAAGTAAGACCCTATGAATGTTCAGCAAAAGAACTCCATGTGACTTTTCTAGGGGCATTACAGTATACTTTCCTCTTTTCTCATGCTCTACATATTATGCAATATATACTCTGGCCTTTTCTTGGGCACTAAAAACTAGGTTTATTTTTCCTATGAGACTAAGCCATATAAACCATGTAAAATATAAAAATATGATAGTTTCAGGTGGGGGAGGAAGAGAGACAGATTATAAAATGGTAATTGCCAAGAGCTGTTAATCAGGAAGAACATGTCCTGAGAAAAATAAGTAGAAGCATCTAACACAATTTGATGCTCTATGGTTAGGAGTGTGTTTTGGTATACTGCAAAGGGCATTGGATTTGAAATGGTGGGGTCAAATCCCGACTGTAACTTCTAGTATCATATTGGGCAAATCACTTGAATCCTCTGGTTCTCATTTTCTTCATCTGTAAAGTGAGTGGCTTGGATTAGGTAGCCTCTGATGTCCTTTCTGTTTCAAAATCTATGATTTCATGTTTATTCTATGATAATTCTGTGATCATCATTCCTATCATCTCCATTCCTAGAATTCTTTGGGGGCATTGCCTGTTTATGAGTTCTAGACTATTTATTTCTCTCTACTCCATTTTTGTCACAGTGGTCAATATTATAGCTCCTGCTCTGTTCATATAGAAGGCTTTCAATATGCATTAGGAATACACTGGAGTGGTCTCCAAAATTAAGGTGAATGATCATGTAACAATATTAAAGACAAAAAGAAAAGCATTGCATGAGGACTCTGAGAATGAGGTTTACATAAATATAGAGGAATAGATAGATAGATAGGTAGCTATATGATTATTAGCATGAAAACACAATGACTGAGCATGCAAAATCCATTTCTTCTCTATCCAATTGATTCTGTATTCCACAAAGCAGAAATATGAAATTCTCACTGGAGAAGAGAATACTAATTAGTACAGTGAAAATTCTAAAGTTAGATTATTCTTATTAATAAGTTAATGATATAAGAAGAATTACATTAAGTATTTGTGTAGTGTTATGAGGTTTACCAAATGTTTTATAAATATTATCTTATTTTTATGCTCACTGGGAGTTTAGTACTATTATCTCCATTTTACAGTTGAGAAGGCTGAGGCAGGCCATGAGTAAATGACTTGTTTTAAGATACACAACTTGTAATTTCTAATTCTAGGTGCAGCACTCTCTGCATTATACCACCTAGCTAATCCTATAGTAATTAAAACGAAAAATTAAGAAAAAAAAAAGATGCTTTTCTGCTTATAACTAAATGATATCTTTGAAAGACTAAATACTGCAAATATTTTAAATAATCTTAACAATAAATTTTTATTGTTTTTCTTTCACAGAAAGCATAATTGTTTTTTAACCTGAAGACTAGAAATGCTTATTTATGGTTAAGGCATAAAACATTCAAACATGTTTTGCCCATTACTTTAAACCACTTTCATAGCAGAGACAATAAGCTATTTCCATGAGATTTTAATCTATGTTGGTCTGACTTTTATTTTTTACTTGACTATGCATTGGCAAAGGAAACTTTATTTTACATATAAAATACATAATAAATTCAGTTGATGCCTAAAACACTGACATTAAACCATTAATTTTCATATTTTCCCTTTTAAAATTCCATAAATGACAATTTCAGTCCAGCTAACTGCAAATACAATTTATTTTTATAATCTTTCTAACTCACATTTGAGGCAATTTTTTAGCAAATATTAAGTATAAAATATACTACTAGGCTTAATTTGTTGGTTTCAGTTACTGAAAGTAGAAACTAACAACTGAACCAATAGTGATACACAGCTGTCATTGACAGATCACAGGGATTTTATAGACACATCATAAACCTAATTGTAACTTCTGAACTTTCATAATAAGCTTCCTGATTCAGTTTCTCTGTATTTGATGCATTCTTCATGGTAGAAATTAAATATAATCATGTGCCACAGAGTTTACTCTCTCAGAACTCACATTTCATCAAGTAAAAACAAAATACATAGTCTTTGAAATAAAAACCCAAGTTTTCTCCCACCCACAAAAAAAGATATAACAAAATAATTAATGTTCCAATCTCAACTCTATTAGTTGAACCAATCTAACTTCAAAAATATTTAAATTTTCATATTTGGGGGGATTCTTAAAAAAATGATTATTCACTAATCTGATTTCAAATATTTAATGGTTCATCTGTATTCTTTGATACATCAGTTTATGATAGCACTTTAGAACTTTCGCATTAATACTTTTAAGTCAACAAATATTCATCAAAACATTATTTGATGCTTGGCAAGTGAATAAAAAGAACTTAAGGATTTGTTTTCTTCAGGGAGTTTGCCTATTACTAAATGAGAATACAACTTGTAAGCAGATAAGGCCTTACAAGGCCAATTTAAGGTTGGAGAGAATACTAGCTACTGTCCATCAGGGATCAACAAATATAGATTAAACTTCTGCTATACATAGAATATTGTGCTAGGTGGCAGGATAGATTTAAACAAACAAACCAGAAAGAGCCTTTAGATAAGTCTTAATTCCTAATGTGCTGGAACTTAATGCAAAAAGAGAGAGAGAGAACATTACTCTCAGGCTGATGGCAGCAACTTTAGTGGCAGAAAAAGATGACTTTCATGACATAATGATGTGGTATAGACGTACATAATATAATAAATGTAAGAAAAAAATTGAAAAAATTCAGAATATTTACACATCAGGAAAACTTACTTTTTACATATGAAATGATTAAAATCACCATGAAGTTTTTAATAAAGGCTGGCAAAGGAACTAACTGATTTTGATAAAGCAAATAGGACATGCTTCTCAAAAAAAATTATATTAGAGAATAGGTATCATTTAAATATTACTGGGAATCAACTCTTTTGATAGTCCATTCTGAAATCTTATGACTATTACTTCCTAGAATAAATCAATAAATAATATTATAAAACTTTTTTTTAACTGAGGGCTATGTTCCAGTCATAGCACTAAGTGCTAAAATTCTTTATCTGTGCTACAATTCTGGTAAATAGATGAAAGAGGAGAAAAGTTTATGTGAATTATATTTCATTAATACAAAATATATAAACAGCCTATTAGAGGAATTAAAATATCATAATTTGATTGTAGTCTTTTATTAGACTATGAAAATAAGCCAGGTTTCCTGAAGACTATAACAGGACCACAAGTTCTAGCAGGCCCCACAAAACTTTATACTCTTTTCCTATGATGTTGAATAGAAACTGAATATCTCTCAGATTCTTCCCAAACTAGTTAAATTTAGAAAGATTTCATACCAGTAATTTAGTCTCCATGTCATTACTTTTTTACCATGGTAAAAAAAAAAGCACCAAGATTGCATTCAGTACTTTGAAATCAGTGAACTTTCTTTTTTTTTAAATTAATTAATTTATTTATTCTTAGTTTTCAACTCTCACTTCCACAAGCTTTTGACTTCCATGTTTTCTCCCCATCTCTCTCCTCTCCCCTACTCCAAGACAACATCCATTCTGATTACCCCTTCCCACATTCAATTCTCCCTTCTATCAACCACTACCCCTTATTTTATCCCCTTTCCCCTCTATTTTCCTGTAGGGCAAGATAGATTTCTATACTCCATTGTTTGTATATCTTATTTCCCAATTGCATGTATAAACAATTTATAACATATATTTTTTAAACTTTGAGTTCCCAATTCTCTACTTCCTCCCTCCCCACTCAGAGTCATTGAGAAGGCAAGCAATTCAATAGAGATAATACATGTGTAGTTATGCAAAACAGTTCCACAACAGGCATTTTGTGATGAAGTAACTATATTTCCCTCCATCTTATCCCATTCTCTCCCATTTATTCTATTCTCCTTTGACCTTGTCCATTCTCAAAGTGTTTACTTCTGATTACCCCCTCCAGCAATCTTCCATCCCTTCTATCGCCCTCCTATCTCATTTTGCCTTCTCACCTACTTTCCTGTAGGGTGATATAGATTTCTATACCCAAATGAGTGTATGTTATTTCATCCATAAGCCAAATCAGATGAGAATAAGCTTCACTTATTCCTTCCCAACTCCTCCCTCTTCTGCTCCATTGTAAAAGTTTTTCTTGCCTCTTTTAAGTGAGATACTTTATCATATTCTGTTTCTCCCTTTCTCTTTCTCCCAATGCATTCCTCTCTGATTCCTTAGTTTTATATTTTAGATGTTATTCCTTCATAATCAACTCACCTGTGACCTGTGTGTGTATAAGTGTGTATACACACAAAGACATACATACACACATGTATACATATATATACATATACATATATACAAATTGTGAGTGTGTGTGTATTCACTCCAATTACCCTAACACAGAGAAGGATCTCAGTAGTTACACATATAATTTTTCCATGTAGGAATGTAAACAGTTCTACTTTTAAAAAATCCTTTAAGGGGAATGAAGTCAAAATGGCAGTGTAAAAGCAGGTAAACTCCATGAGCTCCCCCAATAAGCACCTCAAATACCTATAAAATATGACTCTAAAAATATTTTAGAGCTCCAGAACCCACACAATGACAGAGTAACAAAGCTCCCTCTGAAGGCAGCTTGACAGGGAAATAGGAAGGATTCATCACAGTGTGCTGGGAACAGAGCCCAGCCCCATGTGATTTTAGCCCCAGGGTGTCCAGGACAAGCCAGGGCTGGAGCTTTCAGGAAAGTGGATCACTGGCAGCTGTGGTGGTTTCCAGAATTACCAACCCGTAACAGCCAAGGACAAAGGGAAAGGTCAGTGGAACTCCACCAAATATGTGGGAGAGGAGCAGGTCTAGGCCCTGCCTCCAGAGCTAGAAGCAGTCTGAAGTGGTGGCCCAGCAGCCACCACCATGTGGCTGCTTCAGAGCTCCCAGACTGCAGGTTGCACAGGGACCAAAAAACCATTCAGAGGCTAAGTGCTCTTTCATTAAGTTCCCTGGATTGGGATAGTGGTGTTGGGTGATGGTTTTAAGTTGGGGGACCAGTGAGCCGAAGCTGGTGGGGGCTACAGAGACAGTGGCCTCCAAATAAGTCCAACAGCTGCGAAAACACCAGCAATTTGGGACAAAGATCTCCACTCTGAAAGCAGAGTTCTACTGAACCCCAAAGTCAAGTAATTGAAGGGCAACATGAGCAGGCAAAGGAAGCAAAGAAAACTCAGCAACACCTTAAAAAATAGACTAACTCAAATGGCAAAAGAGGCCCAAAAAGCGTATGAGGAGAATGCCTTAAAAAGTTGAATTTACTATATGGAAAAAGAATCTCAAAAGCTCACTGAAGAGAATAATTCCTTCATAATTAGAGTGGAGCAAATGGAAGCAAATGACTTTATGAGAAATCAAGATACTATTAAACAGATCCAAACAAATGAAAAACATAGAAGGCAATGTGAAATATCTCATTAAAAAAAACAAAACTATTGACATGGAAAATAGATTCATGAGAGACAGTTTAAAAATTATTGGATTACCTGAAAGCATGATCAAAAAAAAGAACCTAGAAATCATCCTTCAGGAAATTCTCAAGGAAAATTGCATTGATATTTTAGAACCAGAGGGCAAAATAGAACTTGAAACAATTCACCAATGAACTCTTGAAAAAGATCCAAAAAGAAAATTACTAGGCATGTTATAATCAGGTTCCAGAGCTCCCAGATAAAGGAGATAATATTACAAACTGCCAAGAAGAAACAAATTGAATACTGTGGAAACACAATCAGGACAACCCAGCATCTAGCAGCTTCTACATTAAAGGACTGAAAGGCCTGCAATATGATATTCTAGAGATCAAGGGAGCTAGGATTAAAACCAAGATTCACCTACCCAGCAAAACTGAGTGTAATGTTTCAGGGGAAAATATGGTCATTCAATGAGGTGGACTCTCGAGCATTCTTGGGGGAAAAAAACAGAACTGAATTGTAAATATGACATTCAAACACAAGAAGCATGAGAAGGTAAACATGGAAAAGAAATCATAAGGAAGTTAGCAAAGTTGAACTATTTACATACCAACATGGAAAAATGATGATTGTAACTTACGAAACTTTTTTCAGTGTGAGGATACGTGAAGGGAATATAATTGTGTGTGTGTGTGTGTGTATATAATATATGTATATATATGTATATATATTATATATATGCATATTATATTATATATACACACACACACAAATATATATACACATACATTTATATACATACATATACATATGTCTCTATAGGAGAGTCTATATGCTTATGAATACATATGTCAGTATGTGTATATATGTGTACAGGTATATGTAGACAGATGGCACAGGATCAATTGAATAGCAAGGGATGATATTTTAAAATGTCAAATTGAGAGGTGAGAGAAAAATGGAATGAGAGGAGACAGGGAGAGACAGAATGGAGCTAATCATCTCATATAGAAGAGCCAAGGGATAACTGTTACTATGGAGAGGAAGAACAGGAAGGCAAAAGGTCAACCTTACCCTCACTGAATTTGGCTTAGGGAAGGAAAAACAAACACTCTAAACTGGGTATCTTGCCCTACAAGGGAATAGGGAGGAAAGGGATGAGAAAGGTGGTGATTGAGGGTAGGGCAGGTTGCATGAAATTGTTGTTAGAAACACACATTTATTTTTTTTAATTTTTATTTTATTTATTTCAGTTTACTTCATTCATTTCCATGAGATTTTGAGTTACAAATTTTCTCCCCATCTTTCCCCTACAGCCCCCTCAAAACAGCTATCCCCTTGAATGACCCCTCCTCCAATCAAATCTCTCCTATATCCTCTCTCATCACTCCTCTAACTTTCTGAGAGGGCAGGATGAATCTCCCTTCCACAGTGCCTGTGAATCTTAAGTTCCAGTTGGATGTAGTTAATAATAATAGTAATAATAATTGTATATATATTTACATATATACATATATATTTTTAACATTTGATTATAGAGCTTTAAATTCTAGATCTTTCTCTTCTTCCCTCGTCAGCCATCCACACTGGAAGAACAAGCCATCAAATACAGGCTGTACATGTGTAATTACGAAGAACCTCTCCACAGTGGGCATATTGTGAGAGACTGATTACATGTCCCTCCTTCCTATCCACCTTCCCCCATTCCACTCTCTACCTTGTCCCTGTCCCTCTACAGAAGTGTGCACTTCCATCAACCCTCCCAGTTCTGGTTTTTTCATCAAGAATGTTTGAAAGTCTTCCACCTCACTGAATGACCACATTTTACCCTGGAACACTATATTCAATTTTCCTGGGTAAGTAATTCTTGGTTTTAATCCTAGCACCCTTGATCTCCAGAATATATATTCCAGGCCCTTTAATCCCTTAGTGTACAAGCTGCTAGATCCTGGGTTATCCTAATTGTGTTTCCACAATATTCAAATTGTTTCCTCCTGGCAGCTTGTAACACCATCTCCTTGGTCTGGGGATTCTGGAACCTGGCTGTAATATTTCTAGGAGTTTTCTTTTGGGGATCTTTTTCAAGAGGTGATCGATGGATTCTTTCAAGTTCTATTTTGCCCTCTGGTTCTAAAATATCAGGGCAATTTTACCTTGAGAATTTCTTGAAGGATGCTTTCTAAGTTCTTTGTTCAATCATGGCTTTCAGGTAGTCCAATAATTTTTAGATTGTCTCTCCTGGATCTGTTTTCCAGGTTAGTGTTTTATTTTAAGGAGATATTTCACATTGCCTTCTATTTTTTCATTTGTTTAGATATGTTTGATAGTATCTTGATTACTAATAAAGGCATTTGCTTCCATTTGCTCCAATCTAATTTTGAAGGTGTTCTTCTCTTCAGAATGCTTTTGAGATTCTTTTTCCATCTGGCAAAGTCGACTTTTTAAGACATTCTTTTCCTCATTGGCTTTTTGGGCCTCTTTTGTCATTTGAGTTAATCTATTTTTTAAAGTGTTAATTTCTTCATTCAGGTTGTTGACTCTCTTTTCATGATTTTCTTGCATCATTCTTATTTCTCTTCCCAATTTTTCTTCCACTTCTCTCATATGGTTTTCAAAATCTTTCTTCAGTTGTTCTCTATCTTTTTGGCAATCTTCATGTTTCTTGGAAGCTTTTTGGGTGGGAATTCTGACTGCATTGTCTTCTTCCCTTTCCCTGCTTTGTTCCTTCTTTTCCTCAAAGATGGAATCTAGGGTTTGGTTGCTGTTCTTACTTTGCTTCCTATGCTTATTCATGGTCACCATTCAATGGCTTTTTTTTTTTTTTAGTTCTCTGGAACGCTGCTTTTAGAGGGAACAGCTCTGTCTGAAATTGCCGGGGTTTTCCCAGCTCCTGGGGCTTTTAGGAGGCTGCTAGGTCCCTCCCCAGATCCAGCTCACTGAGAAAAAAAAAAAACCTCAGGACCACCACCCAAGACCACAATCCGGATCCAGGCATCTCAACGTGAGAGCACTTGGCCTCTGAACAATCGTTTGGCCCCCCAGTTGTCTGCAGGCCGGGAGCTCTGAAGCAGCAATGTGGAGGTGAGTTCAGAACCTCTGCTTTCTTTTTCTTTGTCCTGGGGGCGGCTTGGCCAGACTTGCTTTTCTTGGAGGTACCCACTTTTCTTCTCCGCTTCTTAGCCAAGTTCCACTAACCTGAGTCCCTTTATGTTATGGCTTGATAATTCTGTATCCTGCCACACCTGCCAAAGATCCACTCTCCTGAAGCTCCAGACACGGTGTGGTTCATTTTTTCCAGTGGCCCCTGGGGCAAAAACCACCGAATCAGGCTGGTCTGGTTTATGCTCTCAGAGTTCAAATGGTTGATTTGAGCTGAGCTGCCTCCAGCAGGAAATATATCTATGTGCGTTTTAGAGCCCTAGAATTTGTTTAGAGTCATATTTTTGGGGTATTTGATGTGGCTGTGTTGGAGCTGTGATTTCTTGCTGCTACTACGCTGCCATCTTGGCTCTGCCCCCAGAAACACACATTTCTGTATGGGGACAGGAAAAAAGTAGAGTATAGAACAAGTGTAGTGTGGGATAGGAAGGAGGGAAATATAGTCAGTCTTTCACAATATTTCCATTGTGGAGAACTTCTGCACATGTACAGTCTGTATTGAATTGCTTGTCTTTCCAGTGGGGGGTGGGTGACAAGAGAAGAAGTGAAAGAATCTAGAGTTTGAAGTTCTAAAATCAAATGTTAAAACATAAATATATATATATATATACATTCATACACAAATTATTATTATTATTATTATTATTATTATTATTGTTATTATTTACATGAAACTGGGAAATATGATAAACAGGCACTGGGATAGGGAGATCCATCTCACTCTACGAGAAAGTCAGAAGGTTGATGTGGGAGGATATAGGAGAGAGCAGATTGGGGGAGGGGGTATACGATGGGATCCCTGTTTTGGAGTAGTGGGTAGGAGAAAGACAGGCAGAAAATTTGTAACTCAAAATCTTCTGGAAATGTATGATGTAAACTAAAAATAAATAAAAGCTTAAAGAAAATCCTTTATAATTTCTCTTTCCTGATTTCTTTTTCACAGTTCTCTTGTATCTTGTACTTGAAAGTCAAATTTTTTATTCAGCTTTAGCCTTTTTGTCAAGAATGGCTGAAAGTCATGTATTTCATTGAATTTCAATTTTTCCCATGAAAAATTACACCCAGTTTTGCTAGGTAGATTATGCTTGATTTCAATCCTAATTCCTTTAACCTCTAGAATTTCATTACCCAAGTTCTGATCCCCTAATGCCAAAGCTGCTAAATCATGTTTTATCCTACTTGTGTTTCCACAATATTTGATTGTAGGGAGTTGGAGCAAATGCGTACACACACACACACACACACACACACACACACGCACACAAATGATTTTGTTTTCTTTTTGACTTCTTGCAATATTTTCTTCTTGATTCAGGATCTCCGCAATTTGGCTATGATATTCCTAGGAGTTTTCCATTTAGAATATCTTTGATGAGATGATTAGTGAATTCTTTTAACTTCTATTTTCCCCTCTGGTTCTAGAGTATCTGGGCAGTTTTCCTTGATAATTTCCTGAATGGTGATTTCTAGGCTCTTTTTGGATCAACCCTTTCAGGTAGTGCAATAATTTTCAAATTATCTCTTCTGTATCTATTTTATAGGCAAGTTGTTTTTGCAATGAAATACTTCCTCTATATTTTAAAATTTGTTTTACAATTTCTTGATTTCTCATAGAGTCATTCACTTCCATATGCTCCATCTTAACATTTTTTTTTTGTTTTTGTGGGTTTTTTGCCTTTTTGGAAGAGAAAAGGCAAGGCAATTGGAGTTAAGTTACTTGCCCAAGATCACACGGCTAGTAAGTGTTAAGTGTGTGAGGCCAGATTTTAACTCAAGTCCTCCTGACTCCAAGGCTGGTACTCTATTAACTGTGACATGTAGCTACCCCCTCCATATTAATTTTTAATGAATTATTTTCTTTAGTGAGATTTTAGACCGACTTTTCCATTTGGCCTATTATGATTTTTAAGGCATTCTTCTCAGTGCCTTTTGGACATTTAGGTTAGTCTGTTTTTAAGGTGCTATTTTCTTCAATATTTTGTGGGTCTTTTAGTAAGCTGTTGACTAGTTTTTCATGATTTTCTTGCATCACTCATTTCTCTTCCCAAATTTTCCTCTCTTCTCTTCCCTGATTTTCAAAATACTTTTTGAGCTCTTGCATGGCCTGAGACCAATTCATAGTTTTTCTTGGAGGCTTTGGATGTAGGTACTTTGATTTTGTTGTTTTCCTGTTTTTTGGTCTTGATCTTCCTTATCATGAATATAAGATTCTTTAGTCTGATTTTCCCCCTCTGTTTGCTCATTTTCCCAGTCAATTACTTGACGTTTTAACCACTTTTTAAGGTAAGGTGCTGCTTCTAGTGTGGAGGGTATACAAGCCCAAATTTCAGGAGTTCTGTGTAGATTTTTTCTGAGATGCTTCTGGAGATGTGTAAATTTTAATTTCTTCCAAAATGATATGATCAAAGGAGAGGTGGCTACTCCTTTCCTGGCCTGTTGTCTGGTCTGTGAATGACTAGAAGCATTTTTTCTGCCTTAGAAATGTGAGTAAGTTTCCCTTTCTATTGCCACAAGCTCTCCCCTGCCAACATTCTTCCTTGCCCCACCACCACCACCTAAGATTATGACCCAAATTCAAGCACAGGCAAAGCAAGAGAATTCTTCCTTAGCACCAGCAAAGAAACCACCACAGCTCTCAATGATTCAGTCCTCTGAGGCCTGCTCCCACTTTGCTGAGGCCTGATCTGTGCTCATGTTTTTTGCCCTGGACTGTGCTCCTGTCCCATTCCAATGCCATAGACTTTTCCTGTTGATCTTCCAGGTGCTCTTCGACTGGAAATTTGTTTACTCTGTCATTTTGTGACTTCTGCTGCTCTAAAATTTGGTTAATCATTTTTTGCAGAGAATTGGGGAAAAGTTTAAGAAAGTTCCTATTTTTATTCCACCATCTTGGCTCCGCACTAAACTTTCTAACTTTTGAAGAATGAAATTTTTCACTGGCTTTGGGACTCAATGTCTAAAATGCACAGATTATAAAACTTTGCCTATTAATGCCTTTTGAAATCTATTTGCTAAGTAAATGATAACCTCACTTGTAGGAATGTGCAAAAGAAGAAAAATATTTGTAAACTAATAGATACAATCAAGAAATTAAAAGAAAAATATGTTCCAAATATTAAAATCATTGCTTAAGGAACACTTCTTAAGATGATACTTTTTTTTTTTCATTCAATACCTCTTTCAAACAATGAAATGAGTTACACTGTCAGATTACATCCAATTTCTTCCTTCCATGGTATGGATATAGGATAGTCAATTTTTTTTAAAGTGGAAAAAATAACTATTTTTTGTTTTTCCTAATATATGATATATTGCTTTAAAAGTACCTTGTTTTTGTCTTCTCTCTCTTCTCTGATTCCATAAAAAGAAAAGCCATTCACTAGGTAAGTTAAGCAGTTTAGAAATTTAGCAAAATGCTATTCCCAGAAGAATAGTTTTCCTTAAACACGATAGGATATTTTCTTGGTTTAATTTTTATTATTCTGCTACTTAGGCAAGTGTAATATTGATTAACAATATCTTTAATCGTATATGAATTTCTTTTTCCCATTTTTTTTCTCTTTCCTGTAACTATATTTTTATGTCGAGTTCTGGTTACCATATTTTAGATAAAACACTGAAAATCTATAGTGCATTCAGAGATGGCTAACCTGGATGGAAAGGATTAAAAACTCACACACCACACAGATAGCTTGAAGGATGCTGGCATGTTTAGTTTGAAAATGAAAGTAAATAATACATTTCTCCCATTAGTGACAGTCTTCAAATATTGAAGCTTTGTCATGACAAGTAGTGATTTTTCTTCTTGGCACTAGAAGATAGGATAAGGATGATTGGATAGAAAGTAAGAGGATATATTATATATTACATCAAGATAATTAAAAACATTATAACATTTACTGTTTCATTGATATGGAAAATTTGATCTGAAGAGGTAAAAGGTAAATAGAGGTAAGTATCACTAGATTGTAGAATCATAATGTGATAGCTCCCATCCTCAACTCCAAATTCCCTCACCTGATTCTGATTATGTATTTCTCATTGTTGGATTGAATACTGGACTTCCCACTTAACCCCATCCTACCCCTTTCCCAAATTCCCTCATAAAATCAAATGCTGAGTCAGAAGAGCTGATTACATAGATAGCCACAAAAGATAGAAGAGAACATGTTTTCTGAATGTCATCTCTCTTGGCTTTTACTCTGCAAAGCAGCAAAATGTAATTTCATCCAGGGTGAAAAAGAAAGCCTTTATCTACCAAGGTATAATGGCAGCAAAAGATACCTATACTCATTTTGAAACAAGGACTCAAATAACCAGTATTATGCTCCCAACTTCCTCAGACTCACCTGTGTGCTCGTTTCTTTGACAATGATCTCTATGTTTTGAAGGCTCTGGGGAAATCTGTGAGTGCAGATAATTAGCAGCATTTACTCAAATGATTGTACTGACACCAAGAGAAGAAATAGACTAACACTAAGAAGTCACTGTCATAGAGGATATTAGGCCACTAGAAAGGTGGTCCTACTCAGTGCATGATCAGACTGTACTCAATGAAGGATGAAATGTTAAAAAAAAAAAGTTCTTTAGCAGCTCTACAAAGAAACCAACGTTTTTTGAACAAGGATTGAATTGTGCTAGTCATGAAATATTGCTCAATTCATTTCTACTCGTTTCCAAATTTGTTATTCCTCAACAGCCCCCTTTTAGGAATAGATGACCTATTCTATATATGATTCACATTTTTACACTAGAAATATTTTTACCTTCTTCCTCCTTGCTGAGGAAAATTATAGACTTTTACCTCATAACCATTTCCATAATTAGCAACTCTATTATTAGGACCTTTAGTCAAGATTCTGAGAGAGGAAATGTGGAAGAAAACTGAAAATGAAGCTGAATCCCCATATAAAGAAAACAAACAATTACAAATCAATAAAAAGCAAGGCAAGCCACAATGGACAGGAATTAGCACAGGTCACCATCCACTGTCACCTTGGTAAGGAGTGTGTCATGAATCATTCTGTTATTATAGTGTCCTGGATTTAGAGTTAGAAGAGACACCATTTCACTGGTAAGAAAACTGAATCATAGAGAAATTGCAATTTGCCCAGTGTCACAGAGTTGACATGTGTCTGAAGAAGGATTTGAACTCAGGTTTTCCTGACTCTAAATCCAGAACTTTCCATTGCACCAAAAAGTTGCCTCTCTACATGAAACATTTTTTTTTAAATCAATAGCATGGTTAAATGTATATCTGCCATGCTTATAAAATCTGTAGACGAAACAAAGCTAAGAAGAATAACCTGTACCTCATATAACAATTTCAAGATTTGAAAAGATCTTTACAGGGAGAACACTTGGTAGAATCTAATAAGATAGAATTTAAGAGGGCTAAATGTAATATATTAATCTTTGTTAAAAAAAAAATCTAATCCAACAATATAAAATGGAGGAGCAATGACTAGGCAGTACTTTGTTGGTATAAAGTATCTAGAGCCAAGAGTGGACTGTGCATTCAATAGGACTGAATGGGATGTCAGAAAAAAAAAAAAAACTAATGCAATGTTAGGTGATGAATAGTGGCAAGTATTAAAGAAAGGTCAAAAAGAATAATGGCTTTTAAAAGGCCATTGAATTTGGAGAAAAGAAAATACGAAGGCCTTAACAGGGAACTGAAGGATTTAGTGACAGAGAAAAAGTGATATTTATTGAAAGTAGAATTTTAGAGGATCAATCAACAAGGATCTAGTATTTGCTATATGCCAGGTACATTGATAAGCACTGAGGAAAAAAAAGATAAAAGACAAATATCTTTTCCCTCAAGGAGCTTACATGATAATGGGGAAAAATAAGATATTATATGGAAGGGGAACAATATAGTAAGAAAATACTGTTAGAAAATGTGATCTTGCTTTCTGGAACACAATGTAAAAAATAAAGAAATTATAAATTGGTGGCTAGAAATTATGGATTTAGCAGTTGTACTATCAGGCCAATAATAGTATAGAAGAATGAATTTCACTGTAATTAAGATAATTAATGTATTGATACTATAATCTGTAAAGGGAGAATGAAGAAAACACATAGATATATCTCTTCAACAATATATACAATATAGATATAACTATTAAATAGAATAGGAATAGAGGCAATAAATAATCTCAGAAGGCAATTGGGTAGAGTCAGAAGTTATGGTAATGAATTACAATTACTTTGTACCCATGAGTGGAATATGGGTAACAAATAAATCAGTGGAATTGAAGATATACCTCTCCTGTTATTCAATTGTTTTTTAGTTATGTTCTCCTATTCATGACTTCATTTAGGGTTTTTTTGGCAAAGGTCAAAGAATGGTTTGCCATTTCCTTTTCCAGATCATTTTATAAATAAGGACATGAGGAAAATATGTTTATGTGATTTAGCCAGGGTAACACACTTAGTAAATGTCTGAAGGCAGATTTGAAATCAGGAAGATGAGATCTCCTTACTTCAGGTCCACCACTCTACCCACTCAATCATCTAGCTGCCGTATAGATATTCTTAATGTGGCCTAAAAGTAGGTGTTTGTATTTTTGTATTTTACTTTAATATAAAATCTTTGTTCACATGGAGTTGAGAGAACAATAAATTCCCCTATCTCTTTCAGAGGAACGAATAGGAAACCTTGTTTACTTATCTTGCATTTGTGAAATTGATATTTCTAAAAAGTTGTGCCAGATTCAAGGACTTCTGGGGATTTTTATCCACTCAAAAATCACAGCTCATGAGCTCCCAAGGTTGTGTTAATTTTTTTTTCCTTATTCAATCAGAGGAAAAATATACTTCAAAACAAAGACATTTAATGAAATAGCATTAAACAATAAAAGCAACATCTATTTTTTTTCCCCATAAACCTGAGACATACTTTCCATCCTCATCAGGGGGCGGGGTTACACATATGACCAAAATCTATTGCATTGACATGCACATATGGAAAAAATATTTAGGATAGGGCTAATTTGCTTCAACACAGATGGTGGTGGAGAATGTCTAAGGTTTATAGAAAAATAAATTAGTTGCTGCTTTTGTTGTTCAATGCTATTCCATTAAATACCTTTGCTCATGAGAGTTTAGCTGGTGTTAGAATTCCTTAATAAAGAAATAATTTGAAGTACCATCATGTTACTAGTACATAAGTTAAATGTGTCTTCATCACAAATATAGTGGATTGACCATTATTCTTGCTCTCTTCTCTTATCTGAATCTCCAATTTTCCTTTCCCCAGCAGGGGAAATTTGGCAACAAATTGGTCTGAGAATCAGAGAGATCCAGAAAGAAATGGGTCATGGATGTCAATATAATTGAATAGGTCTATGGGCATATATATAGAAATCTGAAGATGGAATCAAGATGGGAAAGAAAGGTGAGGAAGTTGCCTGACCTCTCTGCAATTTGCCTCAAATCAACTTTAAATCACACCTCAAATTCAATTCTGAAGCTTCAGAACCCACAAAATTATGAGTTGAAAGACTTTTCCAGCCCAACTTTGGAAGGCTATATAAAGATCTGTCTCATTTAAGCAGAAGGGGAGTGCAATCCAACTCATCCTGTGTCAGGGTAAACCAGTGAGAGACCACTAGCCTTATCACAGATCTGTAATCAGGGCCCTGCTGTCCTAATTCAAAAGGACAACACAGCAGGGTACTTGTCAGGCCAGACAGGAGAGGTCCATGCACAGTTGGCAATACAAGGCAAAGCAGACCCAAAGCAACTGTGTACAGCCAGCTTTGGAGGCCCTGGAGAAGAAAGCCAGTGATAGACTCCTGACACCAGACTCAAGAAATTCAAGATGTGCCCTCTGTAAACCAAGAACCGGGCTCAATTTTAAGTCATGACATCAGTTGGAGAAATGACCAAAAACAACAAATAATAATAACTGAGTGGATTAGAAATAGAATGGATTACAGTATGTTGTTTGCAAGAAACACATTTGAAGCAGAGAGACACACACAGAATAAAAGTAAGGAGCCAAAACAGAATATATTATGTTTCAGCTGAAGTGAAAAAAAAAAGCAGGAGTAGCAATCCTAATCTCAGACAAGCAACAACTAAAATAGATCTAATTAAAAGACAAAAGGAAGAAAACTATATCTTGTTAAAAGTCACTATACATGATGAAACACTATTGATTTTAAATAAATATTCACCAAATGGCATAGCATTCAAATCCCTAAAGGAAAAGTTAAGTGAACTACAGGAGGAAATAAAACAGTAAAACCATATTAGTGGGAGACCTCTACTTTCCTCTCTCAGAACTAGAAAAATATATTCACAAAATGCACAAGAAAAAATTTAGATGAATGGAATTTCAGAAAATTTAGATATGATAGACCTCTGAAGAAAATTGAATAGGGATACAAAGGAATATCCTTTTTTTTTTTTTTTCCTCAGAGGTACATGAACAAAAAATGACCATGTATTAGGGCATAAAACGTGGCAATCAAATGCAGAAAGGAAGACATTCAATTCATTCTTTTAAGATCATGATACAATAAAATTATATTTAAGAAAGGGCAATGAGAAAAAATGATTAAAACTTATTCAAGAATTTAAAAATGAGCTGGTCAAACAATAAATCATCAAAAACAATCTCTAATTTCATCAAAAAGAATCAGAATATGAGACAACAGACAAAAATTTGTGGGATGCAGTCAAAGCAATATAAAAGGAAAAGATTTATCTCTAAATGCTTACATCAATAAAATAAGGAAAGAGCAGATCAAGAATAGGACATCGTAGAAGCTAGAAAAAGAATACATTAACATTCCCAGTTAAATGCCTAATAAGATATCCTGAAAAATCAAAGAACACATTAATAAGATTGAATTTTTAAAAATAAGCTAAAAAAAAAAAACCTCAAAACCTGGTTTAATGAAAAAGTAGATAATTGGTTAACTTAATTGCAAAAAAAAAAAAAAAAAGAAGAAAAGAAAAGAAAGGAAACCAAATTACCAGCATCAAAAATCAAAGAGGTGAATTCACTACCAATGAAGAGGAAATTAAAGTAACAACATGCAGTTCTTTTGCCTAACTCTATGCCAACAAATCTGAGTATAAGTAAAATGGATGAATATATGCAAAAATATAAATACCCCAGATTAAAAGTAGAGGAAATATAATACTTAAGCCAATTATAGAAAAAGAAATTAAGCAATCCATGGAAAAAATCCCTAAGAAAAAGTCTCCAAGGCTAGATGGATTCATAAGCTAATTTTATAAAAGATTTAAAGGATAATTAACTCCTATACTACTTAACCTATTTGGGAAAACAGGCAAAGGAATTCTACCAAATTCCTTTTATGACACAAACATGATGTTAATACCTAAATCAGGAAGAGCAAAAACAAAACAAGAAAACTATAGCCCAATTTTGCTTGTGAATATTGATAGCAAACTATTTTTGTAATATTGTCAGCAAACTATGCTGCAGTCTTTGGGTTTATCAAATAGTTTTCTTTTTTCCTCAGTCAGCACCAAGTAGTTTTGATGACTGCTGTTAAAATAGTGCTGTTAAAAATCTAGTATGACGAGGCCACCTTCCCTAGCATTTCTTTTCATTATTTTGAAGAGAAGACTTTTTGAGCAAATAAGAGCTGAAGAGCATTAGGAGATGTAAAATGGCTAATTTTGATTATATTAAATTAAAGAGTTTTTTTTCTCAAATAAAAACAATACGAATTCAAGATTAGAATGAAAGTAAAAGGCTCTGAAATGATTTTTCCAGGAAGTATTTATCAAAAAAAGGCCTTATTTCTGAAATAGATCGAGAACTGAGTCAAATTTATAAAAACAAGTAAATATATTTTGAAATATGTTACTTTCATTTTTTTATCCTTTTGGTCTTCTTTCACAATATCACTTATGTGGAAATAAGTTTTAAAAAATTCAAACCACTATATAAGGTTTTCAATAAGACAGATATAAGTAGTCGTAATTTATGTTTTTGAGTTGTTAAAGTTTTACGAGAGACTTGCGCATATGCCACATGAACTCTGTCATCACCTTATCAAGTAATAACACAGTACTACTATCTTCTTTTCACAAACGAGGAATCCAAAGCTAAGATATGTGAAGAATATCATGCAAGATCAAATGGGTAGTTAATAGATGCATTAGACCTAAAAATGTGATTATTCTGATTATAAAACAAGGATTCTTTGTATTATTTCATATGAATTTACTTGTATGAGGCTTAATCAAAGAAAATACTATATACACTGATGAGTTTTTATAGGTATCTGACTTTTTTATGGGAATATATGGTGCTATTTTCCTGACCCTTTATTTTCACGGAAGTAGTAATTGCAATGAGTTGTCACTACAGCTCTGTTACCTCATATTTTCCAAATATTTATTCTCATATTGTCTTGTATAGTTTGCCTACTTGGCCAGTGTATGAGTCTGGCTCTGGATTTAAAACAGGCAGACTTGTCATTTGCCAAAGTTAAATCTTTTGCCCAGAGTTGTTTGCTTTTACTCTAACCTTAGAAACAAAAGTTGTCAGATAGCAAATGTTGTATTTTCATATTTTCACTGTGACTATCAGTGAGAAAGAGTTCAAAGAGAACAGGTCACCACCTCGTGTTCTAGAATATCAAAACCGTATTAACTTTACTGTGACAAGTAAGACAGTGGTAATATAAATACCTTCAAGCAATAATTTGTAAACACTTTTTTGTTAGAAATCTCAGGAAAAACCATAGCAAACAAGCTGTTAGCTTGCGTTTTTAATTGTTGTTGTTACTGTTGTTGTTGTTGATGTTGTTGTTTTTTTTTGTTTTTTTTTTTTGTTTTGGTTATTTCCTTGCTTGCTTGCTTGTCTATTGGTGGCCACTTGGGTACCAGCCACAAGTGTAATTGAAGATGTGATAAAGAGTTAATGAGATGTGTAGTTCATTGGAAAGAACTCTGATTTAATGATGATTTGAACAAGATTTTTAAGGATCCAAAAGACAAAGATTCAAGTATTGTTATCTTAATCATATTCTGAAATTGTATTACAGTATCTTACTCATATCCTGGAATTATGTTACTAATACAATAGTCTGCCATACCCAGGAAGTAGCTTGAATAAGATAAGGCTTGTTATCAAGGACCCAGGAAGTGATGGTGAAGGTCAGTTTTCTCTTATCAAAATGTATCTTACAGACAAAGGATCCTCCCGGAGAGCAGGCCACCATCTCAAAGACATTTGCATAGAAACTGATTCCCAAGAATCAGGTATTTTGACTTACAATAGTCCTTAGTCTCTTATAACTTGGAAGTAGCATAATATGATAAGGAACATGTCCTGAAGCTTGGGAGCAAAGGTTTTGATGTCAGAATATCAGACAGAAGTCCTTTAAGTGTGCCCCTGAAGTTCATTTATGGGGAGCCAGTCTTTGCAAGCCGTGTCACCTTGAAAATTAGGGTACATTACTAAGGTCTCTGAGTCCTGGATCATACCTTTTTGGCTCCCCACATTTGTTTGTTTTACAAAGTCACCAACTACCTTTGTTATGTGCCTGAATTGCTTTTTATGACTAGAATAACAGGAGACAGGTGGCCATGTGTGTCCAATGGTCCCTTATGCAGACATCCATGAATGTAATGAGATTTGTAGAATACTCTTTGGTTCATATAAATGGCCATGTTTTTTCATCAATTTGTACTTTTCTAATTATTTTACTGCTAATTTTGCATAAGAACAAAAGTCCTACACATTCTATGTATTTGAACAGTTTCTTATAGTAATACTAATACAACTTTATATTGCAATTTACTTTAATCTGTAGTGATTTTACTTTCAAAAAAATCTTTAGTATAAAATACATGCAGTTTTAATTATTTTTTGTCTTTATTTAAAAAAATGAATTTATAGGTGAAGTTACTTTCCCTCAAAAGATTTTCACAAAACTTCTTAAGTGTGTGAATGTATTTTACAGGTTATAAGATTCCATACCTCCAACTCCGATTAAAGTTTTAAGATACACAATATATCTTTATTAGATAGAAATTCCTCTTTGGTTGAAATGTAGAATCAATTGTGTAAATTAGATGTGAATGTTTCCCATGCAATTCCCATGCTTTTCTGTACAAAATGTCAGAGTTGGAAGGGACTTGAAAGATTGAAGAGTTCCACTGTTTCAAGGAATCATAGAATCATAAATTTATGCTTAAAATGTCCTTAAAGTTCATTGAATACAATACCTTCATTTTCTATATGATGATTTGCTGAGAGGTTGACACTTTTCCAAGTTCCCAAAGTTAATAAGTAGCAGGACTGGGATTTGAACTCAGTTTCATGTTGATTTCCACCTTTTGACTTCTCATCACTGCATGTTTTGCTCATGACTTCCATACTTCCACATTTCCTCTCTCTGGGCCACCTGCAGCCATTCACTTTTTGAATTTTCCCCACAATTAATACCCTGATATTGTTGATCCAAACTTTGCTTCAAAGTCTCCATTCCTTTTTTTTTTCAATTGATTATGCTTGGATTTGATGCGTTCTTCCTTCTCATCCTTCCATCTTGCACTGCCTACATACATACAACAACTTTTAAAACGGTATACAAATTGAGGAATTGAATTTTGGTCACAAATAACTGATAAGTTCTTACTAAATGTTACAAATCCTTAGGGCATTATTTTGTGAAGATCTAAATCTTTCAAGTAAATAATATACTTAAATTTTAAATGTGCCTTTTATTTCAAGGAAATTATTATTAATGCGTATATGTATTATGATGTATACCATTACTCTAGATTTGCACTTCTTTATATCTTACACTTTTGTGAAGTCTTGTTATTTATGAAGGTCTCTCCTCAAAACTAAAGTGTGGAAGGGAGTTCAAATATCATTCTACCCAAATTAAAGACATGAAAACTAAGACTCAAAGAAGTAATTTTCCTTAAAAATTGTCTTACCTGCCCAGAACTACAAACTAGTGCTTCTTACTTTAAATCGAGAAGTTTCTTCTGGTACTTCTCTTAACTGTTCATAGACATTTCAAATTATTAAGCAAAAACTCATTATGTTAAATGAACAGCTGTTTTATATATATATATATACACATATATATATATACATATATACATATATAATATATACACACACATATATACACATGCATATATACGTATGTATATATATACATGCATATATATATACATGAATATATGCATATAATATCTATTTATGTTTAGTATGTAATTAATAGCATATTAATATTGAGCTTCAACCAATGATTTTCTGGCTATTATCAAAAAAATTTGCTAAAAGTTTTGTCATTTTCATGAAACCCAAGATCACTTTCAACTACAATTCTAATATTACAAAAAGAAGTACTTTGAACAGAAATCAAATTTCACTTTCCAAAATGAACTGTGAACACATAGAATAAAAAATCCTCACCCCTAGTACATTACCATTCCAAAAGGTCAAATTCTGAATGTTGTCAATGATTTCCCTTGTTGGTATCTGTAAGCTGGCACTATTGACTTTGGGCAGGTGAAAATTGAACATGATCCACACAGAAAATACCTGATTTTATCCAAAAAAAATCTCTAGAGAGAATTAAAAAATAAAGCTGATTTGTTTTCACTTTTAAGCAAGTCATACTGGCCATTTTACTGAACAGAAGATTTCATTACAATGTTATGGAGCAAAATATGAGGCTTGTTTAAATAAATTAAACTTTGCACTTGAGTTCCACTTGTAGATTTCAAGTAGTACTTTTTCTCAACATCACATATGCCACCGACTGACCAACTCTATAATACTTCACACTCTTCAATATCTATTGTACAACTGTGAATTCAGTGGGGAATCATTTAAGTATTTGTAATTTTACACATCTTTCAGTTAAATCAGGACATGAAATTCAAAATCTTACATTTGAGGACATTATGTGGATTTGTGACTCTCCCTGGAGGACCTTAAATCTATAAAACAGCAAATGGATTACAATGATAGAAAAATATAATACATTCATCTATAAAATATACATTCCTTTCCTACTAGGACTTAGTTTACAGAATCCTCCAAAAATTTGAAACAGAAGGACTTCCTGTAAGCAGGAATAAACTGAAAACCAAAACTGCCAAATAATTTGGCATCCTCTTTAGGTGAAAAAACAAGTTTCCAAAAACACCTAGCATTTTGATCTATGTCATTTCTCTGTAATAGTTTTGTAAAGCTACAGGTGAGAAAATAAAAATTGAAATTACCTTTTCTAAGTGTTAAGTTGGGCCAAGGATACTGTGACAAATGGTTCACCTCAGTGAAGAAAAAGGCACATAGAGCACACATGTGTGACTGGATTGAATTTAGTTGTGACATTATGAAGTTCAATGTATAGTGTGGGTTAATCCAGTTGTAATTTCAATGTTAAGTAAAATATATTTTCATGTTGCTGCTGCTGTTGCAGCTACTGCTGCTGTTGTGGTTGTGGTTTTGGTGGCTGATGTTGTGGTGGTGGTAGTGGTGGTGGTTTAACTAACATGAAGTAGTGGATGGAAGGCTAGATTTGGAGTAAGGATGACCCGTTTTAGGGTTCTATCTATGGTATACACTTGCTTTGTCATGATGGACAAATCACTAACTCTCAGTATATCAAGGATTTCTCTAAGATATAGATGAAATGTAACAAAATATAAGTCATGACAGAAGCTTTCGCATTGAGGATAAGGGTAGGGATTGTATTTATCTATGCATCCATATATCTACTCTAACAACTTTCTTCTATCAGGCAATTAATCAACAAACTTTCTTTAAGTGCCTATTATTTGCCAGTCCCTCTATTAAGTGTTGGCGATACAAAAAGAGGCAGATAGCCTGCCCTTAAGAAGCCTACAATCTAAAAGAGGAGATAACATACAATTTAGCTGTGTATGTGTGTATGTATGTATATACATATATATATATGTATATATATGTATATATATACACATACACACATAAATATATGTATATATCATGCAAAAACGCAAGATATGTATAGGATATTTGAGAAGTGATTAATAGAATGAAGGCAGAATTAAGATTGGTTGGAGAAGGCTTCTTTTAAAAGAAGAGATTTTAGTTGAGACTTAAAGAAAAGTAGGGAGGTTAGTAGGCAGAGGATAGAGAGAATTCTAGGCATGAAGGACAGCCAGATAATATTTTCAGAGCTAAGAAATGGAGTATCTTATTCTTTTAACAGCCAGAAGGCCAGCATCACTGGATGGAAGAGTATGTCAGGGAGGAAGATATATTAAGACTGGAAAAGTAGGAGAGGGCTAGGCTATGAAGAACTTAGAATACCAGAGTATATTTTGTATGATCCTAAAAGTGATACTTAGGTAGATTTGTGGATCATCATTATAAAGACAGAAAATCAATAAATGAAAGATGATGCAATCATCAAGTGACATAACAAAGAGAGAGAAAAAGGAGAAAAATACAGAAACTTGAGGTACACCTATGATTAAAGGGTATGATCTAGAAGAATTCCAACAAAACCAGATGTAAGAGTGACCAGATGGGTAGAAAAAGTACCAGGAGAGAGTGGTGTCCTGAAAACCTGTAGAGAAGAGAGTTATCAAGAAGAAAGAGATCAACTGCATCCAAGGTTACAGAGAGTTCGAGGAGAATGAGGTTGGAGAAAAGGTCATTGGGTATGAAAACTTAAAGGTCACTCATTAGTGACTTTGGAGAGGTGAATCTTGGTAGAATATTACATTCAGAGACCAGATTGCAAGGTGTTAATAAGAGACTACAAGAAAAGAAAGTGGAGGAACCTAAAAGGGCCAAATAAATATAAGATGATGGTTTGCAGGAAAGGAAGAATCAGGAAAAGTGTTTCATTTTTTGTAGGCTGAGAAAGATATGAGCCTGTTTGTAGATAGAAGGGAGTGATTCATTAGATAAGGAAAGACTGAGAAATACGAAAGGAAGAAGAGGGGAGAAGAGAGAATTCATGATGAATTACCTCAATGTTTTGTTTTGTTGGCTTTTTTGTTTTGGTTTTTCTGTAAAATACAAAGTAATGTTTTCTGCAAAGATAGCAGAGTAGGTGGGGCCATGGAAGGTTTGAGGAGGGATGAAAATGTTTGTAAGTGCCACTATGGAGAGTGATAAAGTGAATTGACAAGGGAGATATAGTAAAATTACCTGGCAGCAGTGAGGGCTCATTTGAGGAAGTATAACATAAATTTGTAGTAGACTCATTCAGAACAGTTATGCGGTTTTCTTCATCTTCATTCAGCAGCACAGATTCAGGAATGAAGGTGATGAATGGTGGAAGTGGTATAAAATTGAGTCTTGACTGGGAATAATTAACAAAATGTCAAGGAGGCTACAGATTTAAAAAGTGAAGACAATGTAGAGTTGAATTGCTTCACCAAGGCACTGGAATTTGGAAAAAGAAATATTAACTATTCTCTCTTTTCATCATCTCTCTTTTCTATCATTTATCTTTCTTTTCTCTTTATCATCACATCTCTCTTTCATTTCTCTATCATGTCCTCTATCATCTCTCTAGACATTTTTGAAAGAAATGTGTTCATTTCTCCAATATCTTGTTGTGGTATTACTCTACTATTCAATCACTATCTACGTTTGCCATTATTGAGGCTGAATAGAAGGATCATGAAAAGTACAAAGAGGCAATAAGTCAATAAACATTTATTATTAAGCATTTATCATATTCAAAAAACAAAGTTATGTACTGGGGATATAAAAGCAAAAAAAATAATAATCCCTCTCAATAATCCACATTCTAATTGTGAGACAGGAAACAAACAAATATTTACCTGTAAGATTTGTACAGAATAAATTGGAGGAAATCTCAAAGGGAAAATAATAAATAACTACTCTATTTTAAAATTACCTATAATTAGTAACATAGTTATTGATACTCTAAATGTAAGATCTTTATCCAATGGCCAATATGTTAATAGGGGAATTGAAACATATCAGTTGTGTTATTTTTAATTTAAATGAAATCAGAAGACAGAAATGACAATAGAATGGAAAATTATGAAGGCTCCTACATTCTCCTTAGAGAAGCAAATAAAAGAATCACTAGAGGGGCAGGTAGGTGACACAGTGATTAGAGCACTGGCCCTGGAGTCAGGAGGATCTGTGTTCAAATCCAAATTCAGACACTTAACATTTACTAGCCATGTGACCTTGGGCAAGTCACTTAATCCCAATTGCCCTGCCTCCCCCATCAAAAAAAAAATAATTACTAGAATAGTTTTGGTCATGAATCCCAATGCAGTAAGGAAATTCATTCCATGGGACAGTTGATCATAGAGGGGTTTTTTTGGTGCTCATAACATATAATTGCAAAAAGACTGCAATAAAAATAAGGAAGGATAGAAATTTCAGGGAAAACTTGATAAGACCATCTAAATTAAATAACCATTTACTTTGATACTGTGTTATTTTGATGCAAATGTGAGCACAGGCAAAGATGATGAAAATAAGTTGGAAAATATTGTTTAGGATTGTGGAATGAGATAGTGTGAAGGTTTGTAGAATATATAAAAGTTTACATTTAAAAAGCATGAATATTTTCTTTGAGAAAATTATCAGAAAATACTGAATGAATCGAACACTGAAAAATTTTAAAAGGAAATTCTTTATATTTTAACAGATATGAACGAACTCACTGATATTAAAGTTACTCCTGAAACAGTTGAATGTTTACCATCAGACCTCCAACTTGTTAAAGCAAGCAATGATCAAAATTGATACATAGTTATAATAAAGAAGAAAAATGAGGAAATATATGTGTGTGTTTGTGTGTGTGTGTGTGTGTGTGCAAGTGACTTCAGTCTGACCTATTTTACCCAGTCATTGATACAGAAAAATGGAAAATGTTTAAAAGTAAAGGAAAGGAAAGGTTTAGTATAATAAACACATTTAACCATCAATAGTAGTAAAAGCATTGCATTTGAACATTGCAGTTACAGGTGTGCTTCTTAAGGAAATGAAAATAACAGTGAAAAAAATAAAAATGAACAAAGCAGCTGGAAGAGACCAAGTCTAAGGAGATACAATTGTTAAGGCATTGAGAGATCAACTGGAGGCTAAAGGTGAAAGGTATGAGAAATGAGAGGCAATAGAGAGACCATCAATAACTACAAACCCATATACCTACTTTCCACATTCAGTTTTATGCTAACCTAGGGCCATAACATTGCTGAGAAATATCTTTGTATCTTGAAATATCTTACTATGATATATGTTTGGACCCACAAACTATCATCCCAATTTACTTCCAGATAAGAAGACAGTCTTTTGGCATAAGAATCCCAAGGGGCAGGCAGGCTGATATCAAATTGTTCACTATGTACACAAATTGATGTGTTAAGCATATATTCTCAGATTCTAGAGTAAAGGTAGCATATGATTATCAACGTGAAGTACTTGAGAGTGGATCACCACCTTTTTGGTTTTAACAGAACTGCATATTCATCAGTTGTTTTTTTTTTTCCAAATGAATTTTTAAAGTCAATGGATGAACAGTTCTTTGCTGTAATATCTTTCCTTTTGCTGCAAAACTACTTTATAAAGACCCTCATCTTAAAATTATATAAAAATGTAATTTTCAATGAGAGTAATAATAATAAATAATAATTTTAAATGACATTTTATAACATTTAGAAGTTTGCAAATGTACTTCATATATATTTTGTCATTCAAACTTTGGAGTGATCCAGTGAGCTAAAAGCTTTGAATATTATTAATATCTATATTTTAATGATGGAGAAATTCAGAGAAGCCTAGAAACTTGCTCATCATCACATAGCTAATAAATGTCAAGAGGGATATTAACTCATGTCTCTTCCTGACTCTAAGTTCCACACCAGATATGCTATGTCACAGTGCCTCTTTCAGAGATGTTCATTCCTTGGTGCAGCATTTCCAAAGATTGTATTGCCTCTAAATTCTGGATAAACTAAAGAATTATGAATACAGGGCCTAAAGTGTTATCTTGGTAAGACAAAGAGATATCCCAGGGCATCATAATATCTCTTAAGAGAAATCCAGGACATATAGGAGGTTAAAATAAAAAAAAAAATGCACTTCTGTAACGATACTAGGATTTGAAGATCTTCCACGCCCCTTGAGCTTGCTGATGTAGCAGGAAGGGGTGGAGCAAGAGAACGCCGGAGCCAAGCTAGTCTCTGTGCGGTGCGGACTGGAAGCGGCGTCAGAGGCAGTGGCTGCGGCTGCGAACTCCTTTTGCTTTGAGCGGGCCAGAATCTCTGCTAAGGACTCCTGCT